>OZ024906.1:54908571-55189003 GCA_964017125.1 Flabesymbios commensalis
GCTGTCAGAGGTTTTATTGTTGGCAAAGTGAAATCGAATGGATGAATAGTTATACGCTGCTGTCAGAAGTTATATTGTGGGCAGGGTGAATTCATATATAGATGAATACTCTGCTGTCAGAAGTCTTAGTTTCATTTTGAGGTAGCGATGAATATTAGTGGGTTCCTCATGCAGAATATATAAGAGTGTGTGCATGATGGGACAGGAGTCTGGGTTGGGCCGTTAGGTTATGTACATGGGATGTCCGGATGATGGGACAGGAGGAAGATGTTGGCAGTGTGAATTCATATGGTTGAATACGCCGCTGTCAGAAATCTTAGATTCCTTGTGAGGTAAGGATGATTGCTAGTGGGTCATCATGCACATATATAAAAGGACATGTGTGCATGAGAATGGGGGTTGGGACGTTAGGTTGCATGGGATGTCCGGATGATGAGACAGGAGGAAGATGTGGGCTGTGTGAATTCATACGGATGAATACGCTGCTGTCAGAGGTTAGATTGCGGGCAGTGAGAATTTGTGTGGATGAATACGCTGCTGTTAGACACGTTTCTTATATTTGTGTGAGGTAGGGATTGATCTAATAAATAACATTACAAATTTCGTTGCTAATGTAATTGAAAGGGTTAGGCAAGCAGTCTTATTCCCTCATGTGTAGACTTGCACATGAGGTTGGAGGCTCGGAGAGAGGAATGGTTTTATGGGGATTATAAACTATATATTTTAATCCAAAATAAGTAATTGAACTACTGATAGGCATGGAGCGGCTGAGTTATGGTTCGCATCGCTCCGCCACAGCTGAAAATCAATTGGATCCTGATGGTAGGCTGTGGCTTGTTGTACGATACACTGCCAATACAGGCTGTATGGCGCCCACGGCTTGCAGCTGCCTGGCGAGCCCGGCCAATTTCATTTATGGCCGGGTCGAGGCCAAGGCTCTTCGTCACGTGACTTTCATGCCCGTGCTATTGAGGCCGGTGAATAATTTTCTGGGTCAAGCCACGGAAATGCGTCAGAGAGGAAATACAATACTGTAAACAACCCTACATCCGGGGAAGTGACCTTTCAAAAATACCTGAATTCGGGGATTACCCTATTTCCATCTAAAAATAGCTACTAGTCACAAACCTTCGCCACTGGGGCATACCAGAGGCTACATGAAGCTCGGCGACGCCGCGTAGTGACTATGTGACTCTGGGAACCAGAGTAGGCTTGCAGTAGATTGCCTGGCGAGCCCGGCCAATTTAATTTATGGCCGGGTCGAGGCCAAGGTTCTTAGTCGCGTGACTTTATTGCCTGTGCTATTGAGGCCGGTAGTGGTTAGCACTGCTGCCTTTCACGCTAGAGTTCAGGGTTCGGTTCCCGGTCTCGGCGGTTTGAAAGAAACAAAAATGGTTCTTCCCCATCCACTTGTGAAAGTCAGTATCGTGGGGAGCCTCCGTGACCGAGAGGTAGCGTGCTCGAATTTCGAATCCTGTGTCTGGAGGACAGTGTCATCTCAATCATCTCACCATCATTAGGAGGTTCTCCTGGCCCAGTTAATCTATGTTTGTGCACAAAGGCGGCCTAAAGCCCGATTCTTCTCATTTTATTGAGGCTGGTGAATAATTTTCTGGGTAAAGTCATAGGAAATGCCTGAATTCGGGGATTACCCTATTGTCATCTAAATATAGTAACTAGTCGCGTGTTAAGTTTTCACATTACGTCCAAACCTGTCAAAACCTCGCAGGGTGAGGAATCACCAAAAGGAAGTGATAAGTGGGAACACAAGAGACAACGTACAGCGTAACTCATTTTTCGTTATCACTACACAATTAAAGCCTGTCAACCATGGCACCAGAAGTAAAGCACAGTGAACCTTCTCAACATCAAAAGCTAGTGAGGATACAGCAAAATGTGCTAGCTGTGAGAAAACATTTGTCAGTAAAGAAGACAAGCTAATGATATGCGAAAGGTGTGAAGAGTGGTACTGCATTAAATGTATAAAAATGAGGACAAGCGTATACGAAGTGCTACGCACAACCGAATCGACCCACTGGTTCTGTAACGACTGCCAGGAACGGGCAATGACTGCTGTAGTAACTGATAGAAGCATAGAGGAGACAGTGAAAAAATACATGTCACGAATGACAGTAAGAATGAAGGCAGTGGAGGGCAAGCTGGAGACAAAAGCCAACATCACCGACCTTGAAGTCATGGCACTTAAAATCGAGAAAAAAGGATTGAAGACACGGTGGATCAACACTATGAGGCCATTGCTGCAATTATTATATCCAAAATCTAGCAACGCCAAAAGAAAAGAGACAATATTGTTGTATTTGGCCTAGCTGAACCCTATGCCGACACTGCAAAAGATAGGAAAAACCAGGACTCGCAGGCCGTACAAGAGGTGTAGGAAAAAATTGAAGCAGTATCAAAAATAAAAGATCTGATACGGATAGGAAAAAAGGGTGGAAAACCCCGTCCTCTGAGAGTGACTGTCCCAGGCCAATCAGAACGGAGAAGAATACTGAGCAAGGCGAGTACACTGGCAAAAATCTAGTGGAAGAGAGAGACAGCAAAAGGAGAGAAGCAACAGAGAAAGGAGAGAAAGACGTAGTGTGGTCAATATGGCGAGGGAAAGTGGTGAAGCGCAAGCCCCCACAACCAGAGGCAGATTACGCCTAATAAAGAATGCACAGAAAAAAAAAAAAAAAAACATAATTAGCACTTGTTCATGTAATGTACCACTTTTATCTTGCACTGACACCAATGCCAATAAGTGGTGATATTATAGGATTGATAGAAGTGCATCCAAAAAATGCTAAGTTAGGCATCCAGTCAGCTGAGTTATCACTGGATAACTACCAGTGTATATATTCACCAAAAGGCAGGGGAATATGTCTATATATTAGAGAATGGTTAGGAGCTCTCCAGATACATCCAGGAAATAAAGATATAGACGGAGTATGGTGCAGTATCAGTCTTGGAGGGACCGACAAACTAGTGATAGGGTGTGTATATAGATCCACCAGTAATACAGACGAGTAAGACGATGAATTTAATAATTGGCTGTTGGCAGCATCACATAATGAAAGCATCGCACATGGTGATTATGGGAGATTTTAACCACCCAGAATTAGACTGGATAGAAGTAAAAAGCACCAAGCCAGATAATCACAAGGCATCAAAATTCCTAGAGATGATAAGAGATTGTTTTTGGACCCAATACATCACTGAACCAACACATTACAGAGGTTGCCAAACTCCAAACATACTAGACCTGGTGTTCAGCAATGGAGAAGGACGCGTTGAGAAGGCCCAAACAGAAAGCCCCCTGGGCAAGAGCCACCATAAAATCACCAACTTCAATATCAGAAGCTACACACAGAAAAAGACTAGGTCGATAACAAAATTCACATATGACAGAGGGGAGTATGACTTAATGAGACAAGAGAGGGAAAATATAAAATGGGACCAAATTATGGAGGGGAAAAATCTTGAAGAAACCTGGGAAACATTTGAGGGGATGAAAGACGTATATCCGACCACATCTCGAATATTGGCATGTAATTTGGCCGCTCTGCTTCAAGACTGATTTAAACAAGGTAGAAAATGTACATAGAAGAATGACCAAACTCATACCACATATTGGAGATCTAGAATACCCAGAGAGACTCCGGATACTAAAGCTACCGTCCATAGCTTATCAGAGAAGTCGGGGCGACATGATTAAAGTCTACAAACTATTACCGGGAAAGTACAGCACAAATGAGGGACTACTAAAAATTAACAGAAAGAGTAGTACAAGGGGGCACCACCTAAAACTAGAGAAGCAGCGATTTATGCTGCAAATTCGTAGGCATTCTTTCCCCAGTGGCGAATCCAGATTGTGCAAGAGTAGGGGGCGTAATTTACATTTTGGCTGAAAAAAGGTGTTTTAGCTTCACATTATTAAAAAAATGCATGAAAACTCGATATTTTCACCAATAAGGGGGGTGTACGCCGGGTACGCCCTATGCTGGATCTGCCACTGTTTCCCCATAAGGGTTGTAAACCCGTTGAACTCGCTGCCGAAACATGTTGTTCTAGCTCCAACTCTAAACACTTTTAAAATAGACTGGATAGATACTGGGGGCGTTTTCAATATAATTTTGAAAAACCTCCGCACACGCACACACATACAGAAGATACAGACGAGCCTATAGCTTAAGACATTAAGAGCTAGCAGACGAAATCGGTCAACAGGTCGCTGACCTACAAAGGCCGTAACGGATGGTAAATGATGGTAAATGGTAGTCACAAACATTCGCCACTGGGGCATACCAGAGGCAGAGGCTACGTGAAGCTCGGCCACGCTGCGTAGTGTGGCTCTGGGAACCAGAGTATGCAGTAGACAGTTACTGTCTAGCTGACTGATTCATTCATTCATTCGTTCAGAACTGCATGAGAAAAAAAGACAGATAGGGAGGCTGAGAAAATGGCGGAAGAGAGGAATAGACGCTTAGCAGACGATCTTCAGTCTTCATTTAAATAGCTTAATCTACGGACCTAGTATTTATTTACGCTCAGTTCATCTGGGCTGGTGTATAGGGCACAATTTTGGCTGTGTTTTGGGCCAAAATTTTTTTTTATAATATGAATAGGCATGCCTAGAAAGCGAGCAGGATTATTATTATGAACTAAAGTAGGGGCTCATGTAATGACATAGGCTATAGGCCTAAGTATAAGTCAATGTAACGTGAGGATATAGTGTAGGCTGGACTACACAACAAATGGCAGGCCCTGCCGCAGGGTGTTGAGCGATCCATATATTGTCGGAAGGCCCAGGCCGCCCACTTGCGAGCTGGCTAAAGTCTAAAGACTAAAAACTAAACAAAGAACATAGTGTGACGGAAAGGGTTTATCACTGTACCAGTTTTTGTGCAGTGAGACCTTGGTGTTTACATTTTGAGAGCCCATGTTGCTTCTTGCATGGGTAGAAGAGTCTCCCGTTTTTTTATAATAATAATAATTTAAGTATATTCTGAATGTTATGTTTATAATCTATAGTCAGATGTCAGGTAACATTAAGTTGTTATTTATAGATTGTTTGTATCGATCTAATATGTCTTGAATAGTGCATTTTTTGCGTCATAATGAACTGGACTCTTTATCTCTTGTGTAAAGATGTGTGATTCGGCCTGATCACACCATGTGGTCTTATATATTGTGATGGCGCAGTAATATTGATCCAGGGTTGATCAGGATCTGGCACACTGTTTCCAGCCCCTTCTTCTCCAGACCACTGAGCAGGACAGACCTATAGTCATGTAGAGTGACCAGTGCAGGCTACGACCATGTGTGATCCAGCCATGTGCTTTTAACTTTACTTTAGTCTTCCAAATTCTACTTCCAAATTATACAATCTACTGATCAATATCAGGTATTTATTCTGAATAGAACATAAATTGTCGTCAAGACTCAAGCATTTGAAATCAAACATTCCATGTAGGAGAATTAGCACATTGCATGGTGGATTGGTCGCTGCAATTAACACAGGCTCTTCATAGTTCATAACCCTTCTAAATTATAACTCTGTATCTAAATCGTAATTGATTCTTTTCACCTTTAATTTCAGTGATACTGTTGATATCAGATTTAAGTCTATGTAACATTATAATGACTATGACTCTAGTATGACCAAGTATTGCCAAGTACAGGCAATAGTATTATTTATTGTACTTTACTTTATTGTTTTCAAGTATTAAGATTGCCTTTAGTGGTGAGAAATGTGTGTCTGTTAAAGACAGCGTGAGTGGTGCCTAGGTCTAGAAGCCTAGGTGATCGGTTATGTTTGAAGGGTAGGCAGTGGTGCCTATATCAGAGATTAGGTGATCGTGAGTTCTGATTAGGTGCTCAGTGAGTCCACATTATGGTTCAGATGTAAAGGTACTTACTTGGGATCATCCAAGGCGGAAGCCGGGCTGGTGCCCGGTGGGACCCGTTAGTGACCTAGTGTAAGGATCTGTGGGGCCGGGACATAACTCGTGGCCCTGGGTAGCATAATAGACTCATTAACTGTCCTACGTCAATTCACCCTGTAGTCCAGAGGAGGGTTAACTGGCACAAAGTAATCTTTATTGCACCACCAGGTATCTAATTACCCCCTGGTGTTGCATATTCTTTTGGAATATCATATTGTGACCATGTACTGTCACTAGCGATAAATTGCTAATGAGTTAGCATCGGGTGAGCATTTATTCATCCGGTATTTTATTATATAAGCTTTCATATGTTGTAGTATCAACAAGGATTTGCTAAAGCATATCTCTGTTGCTGCCTAGTCACAAGCTGTAAAGTGACTTATCATTTATGAATACTGTGTTATACTGTGTATATATGTCAGAGTGATTTTATATTAGAATAAAGCGTGTAGATAGTTGTCATAAGTTTTGTGCCTTTCTGGAGCTTACTTATTTGTAAGTTCTGTTGAATTGTCTGTTCGACGCTTTTTCCCCTCAATATCGATAATTATTAATTGCCGATTTTGCTCGATATCGCTCTGTTTTATTGTCTGTTCGATACGTGTAATTCGAACGATTAGTATCCTAATGTCATCCGGCTAAGCTGATTATTTCTATACAGTTTCCACTCGGCTGTTCAGTCTGCATTTATAAGTCCTGACAAATTTGTAATAATGTAGGCTGGAGTAGTCACTTAACCGTGACAATAGTTACATTTACTCTGGTTCCCAGAGCCACACTACGCGGCGTGGCCGAGCTTCATGTAGCCTCTGGTATACCCCAGTGGCGAATGTTTGTGACTTGTTGCTATTTTTAGATGAAAATAGGGTAGTCCCCGAATTCAGGCATTTTTTAAAGGTCACTTCCCCGGATGAAGAGTTGTTCACAGTATTGTATTTCCCCTCTGACGCATTTCCTATGACTTGACCCAGAAAATTATTCACCGGCCTCAATAGCACAGGCATGAAGGTCACGTGACTTAGAACGTTGGCCTATACCCGGCCATAAATGAAATTGGCCAGGCTCGCCAGGCAAAGTTACATTGGGCCCTGCAACACTCAATTATATTACACTAATGTTTACAGAAATGTAGTGTTATCTACATCGTCAGTGTCTAAAAAAATAAAAACGGAAGCAATTTTTTTAGATGACGTCCAAGTATGTTTTTGAACTAGACTAGATGAACTGTCAGTGAATTTGGTCTCAAATAACTTTGTAAGGGAAAAGTTCTCGCAGGGAATTTTTCTACTCACTAGGTGGTGTATACATTCACATCTGTGATAATCAGGGACTTTGACTATAGATTTTTTCCTGTATGTGAGGATGGCTGAACTTTGACCTCAACAATACTAATCAAGAAACAAGATGTCAGCGCCAATAAAAACTTTAAAAACCTTTTCAGCTCTAGTCTATGGACATGTTTACATCATATGATCGTACAAGGAAGCCAAAATAACATCACCGATTTTTTGATGATTTTAGCGCGGGCCAGTCCCTTTAAATGCTCAAATATGTTGTTTGTGTGTTGTTAAATGTGTGGTAGGGGGCCAAATCACCCCAATCCAAGATGGGGACGTGACAATCCGACTTCCAGAATGAACACAGACGACGAAATATTCAATCTAACACTGTAAACATTAGATTTTTGGCCTTTCCTTGCTGACACCCGTTGCTGTAAGAGCTCGCTCCCGCGAGCTGGGGCCGGTCCGCTCGCTATTATATTAAGATTTGTATGTACATTCATGATTCAACTTTTCAATCCCAAGCTCAAACCCTGTGTTTAGACTATTGCGTCAGATCTATTTTTAGATCTAGGTCTTACATCTCAAGTGTTCCTGCTACCTTCACATAATTTTTTTTATATATAAAAAACAATCCAAATTAGGCGTAGCTAATTTTGTTAAAATAATAATGTATCATTTTAAAAATAATTTTCAAAATGTTGTTGTTTTATTTTGAAGATATGTCAAAATAATAAAAAGTACATTTAATTAAAATCAATAATAATATTTGTTCGGGTCCATCCATTTTTTAGAATATATATGGTTATCAGCTATAAGTTAGTCTAGCGCGTATTCAATTTACGTCGTCAAAATGGAGGAATAATTTTAGCTGGGCTAGGATGATGTAATGTTATTTGGTAATCGGACGATATTTGGTAATTGTGTGTACCTTGCCGCTTGTAATTCGATTTTAAGTTGCTGTAGCTTAATTTGGTTGGTTCTATGTCTGAACGGCTAAATTACACGATTCTCCATTAAGGCTTTAAATTTGCAAAATAAGTCATTAGATTTGCAAAAGTGTGAATTGCGGCAGCTCGAACACTGGTCCCCTCGGCCAACCCTGTTGAGCCGCATTCTACACAATAGAGTCCACTTTCCTCGCCTTTTGTCCCAATAAGTGTAAGATTATAGAGTGCCATAGGGTTTTATTAAGCGACTGAGTGAAGGAAGGAGTGAAAGAGTGGCGAAAAGAGTGAAGTAAGGAGTGAAGGAAGTAAGGAGTGAAGGAAGAAAGGAGTGAAAGAAGGCAGGGGGGAACTCTCTGGGAGGAGTGAAGGAAGAAAGGAGTGAAGGAAGGTAAGAAGAAACCTTGAATGAGTGGAGGAAGGAATGAAGAAAGGAAGTAGTGAATGAGTGAAGGAAGAAAGGAGTGAAGGAAGGTAGGAAGGAACCTTCTGGGAATCAACTAAATAATGCAGAACTATGAATATAATGCCCAAGAAACATGGAAAACAAATTCTTAGTATGCCAAAGTAAACAGAAGAAGCTGACAAAATTAATTTCCTTTCAATAACAATAATGATCAAGCTCAAGCGACTTGAATACATCACATTGATCCATTGTAAATACAGACTCTTGGTCTAACTGAGGGTAACACAAGCACAGATAATAAGGACCAAATAATTGTACAAATTCAGCAAAAAATGAAGTTCAACTGAGAAGAATATCTCGCCAGGCGGTAGAAGCCCCACACCCGGATTTGTCTGGTGCTATACAGACTCTTGGTTTAACTGGGGGTAACAAGCACTCGCCAGGCCGTTGGAGTCCTGTACCTAGATTTATCCGGTGCTCCAATTTCTGAAGAAATAAAGCAGAACTATGAATATATAATGCCCAAGAAAAATGGAAAACAAATTTTATTTATGCCAAAGTAAACAGAAAAAGCTGACAAAAGTAATATAATTCTTTAAAAAACAATAATAAAGCTCAAGCGACATGAACGCATCACATCGGTCAAGTGTTATACTGACTCTTGGTCTAGTCGGGGGTAACACAAGCACAGATAAGAAGCTGTTCAAGCTAAAGCTAAATTCTTACAACACCTGAAATACAAAAATAAATTAATATTCCTTTCAACAACAAGGACCAAATAATCTAACAAATTCAGCAAACAGTGAAGTTCAAGCAACATTAATATCTCCCAGGCTGTAGGAGCCCTGCACCCGGATTTGTCTGGTGCTATACAGACTTTTGGTTTAACTGGGGGGTAACATGCTCTCGCCAGGCCGTGGGAGCCCTGTACCCAGATATATCCGGTGCTCCAATATCTGAAGAAATGGTACTGTAGTTAAACAGCACTCGCCAGGCCGTGGGAGCCCTGTAAACAGATTTATCTGGTGCTATGTGGACTCTCAGGTTAACTGGGGGTTAGAAACACTGATAGATGCGCTGAACACCAGGAAAAGAGCTCCAATTTCTGAAGAATGCTACGGTAGTTGAACAAGCCCTCGCCAGGCCGTGGGAGTCCTGTACCCAGATTTATCTGGTGCTATGCGGACTCTCAACACTGATAAGACGCGCTGAACAACAGAAGAAGAGCTCCAATATCTGAAGAAACGCTACTGTAGTTGAACAAGCACTCGCCAGGCCGTGGGAGTCCTGTACCCGGATTTATTTGGTGCTATGCGGACTCTCAGGTTAACTGGGGGTACAACTCATGATCAGAGAAGAAACAAAGAAGAGGGAGAGGGACTGTCCAAGGGTGTGGACCCCATTAACGCAATGTAAGCGGGGTAGTAAAGTAGATATAAAAATTAGAAAGTGGGAGGGGGTACGGGAGTGGGGAAATAGGTGGATGCTCGCTTCTCCAGGCCCATGGAGGCTTGGAGTCGTTGTAGCCCTGCGGAGCAGGTCAGCACAGACAGCTAGATAAGTATTACTCTTTGCTCTCAGCGGGTCGATTAGCCGTGGTCCAGGCGACTCGCTCCGCTTACAGCGCTACGGGTCGATAAGATTCTATTCTATTCAGTAAGCAGGTAAGTAAGTGGACTATTTATAGTCTTTTAATGTTATGTGAGGTCTAAATATTTTCCTCACATTATTGGTTTGGGATGTATTTCCCTAGAGTATACCAGATCTATGTAGACTAGACCTATTTGTGTATTTATTTTATTATGTTTGTTTTGTTGTTTGTTTGTTTGTTTGGGTTAGCTAGCCCGCATGCAGGCTGCCCGGGCCTTCCAATAATTATCGATTGATCACAATCCCGCCTTTAGTCCAGTTTGTTTTTACTCGGAGCTGTGTATCACTAAGCCGGTGGGCCACATCAAGAGCCGAATTCAGTGCTCACAGACTACCTTTGTACATCCACGGCAGCTAAAGCAACCATAGACCCCAATGGTGATCATGTGCATAGATGACGAGACTTTCCGCTTAAGACACCTTCTGGGGCTTCTCATATAGTCCCATCCGTGACCCATTGCATTCTGGGCAGCCAGAGCAAATTAGGGTCACATGCCCATCCATACTCAAAAGCAACATTTCACAATCTGCTCATTACACAAAAAATACTCAAGATTTGTCAATGAATCGAAGGCATTTAACTTCTGAGCATCCAAGCAACTTATTTTTTTCACTTCAACAGATTTTTACTGTCAAAACAGCGTCGTTATCGCCGTTTGTTTTTGACCAGCGCGGAGATTTGCGCGCTGGTGCCTTTGATGAGTATGTGAAAATGCAAGTCTTGATATAAAAATGTTGACTTCCGCTATGGTTGGATTCTAGGCCCTCGCTTGCGGGCCAGGAACCAGGCTACTTCTCATATACACAGGTTCCACACTGGAGAACTGGCGGAAGGATCAGCCCAACAGTGCACAGGTCCGTCTCAGGTGGCAGTCAGGCAGTCAGACAGTCTAACTTCATTATAAGCAAAACAGCATGGGGATGAATGAATAGGAACCAACAAGTGTCTGCCAGAATAGATTCACCATAGCAGTATGGCAAGCTTGAAGGAAATCACCATGCATAGGCCTACATCTGAAGACTGGCCATGAAGAAAACGGAAATCAACAAGTGTCTGCCAGAATAGATTCACCATAGAGGTATGACAAGCTTGAAGTTGAATTGAAACGTCATGGACATGGTCTCACACATAGAAATATACTTAGGCCTATGCTCTGTGGTCTCACACAACTAATTACACTATACAGTCACATAGAATTATACTGATAGACTTGCATGTATTATCGCCCACGCTACAGGGCATAGCTATATTCCAGTAACGAATATCTATAGTCCAGGGCCTGGTCCCCGAACCATTCAAATCCACTTCACATATTTCTCCATGGCCTAGACTACAGATTTGGATTTAAAAAAATATTCAAAATGGGTGTTTACTATTATTGTTAATATTGTTGATATTGTTAACGTTAATATTGTTGATTTTTACATAATATTGTTGATTTATTAGGCCTAATAGTGTTGATTTTTACCTTACAAATCGGGAGAATAGCATTACGCCATTAGCCTATGTTTGTATTTTCACAAAAAACGATTTTAAATAAACATGATTTGATTTGAATTTATTTGACCGCCTCTTGAAATAGTTCAGAGTCTAGTCCAGACTTTTGCCTTGCATTTCGAGCCCGGCCATTTTCATTTATGGCCGGCTCGAGTCCAAGGTTCTCAGTCACGTGACTTTCATGCCTGTGCTATTGAGGCTGGTGAATAATTTTCTAGGTCAAGTCATAGGAAATGTGTCAGAGGGGGAATACAATACTGTGAACAACTCTTCATCTGGGGAAGTGACCTTTCAAAAATGTCCGAATTCGGAGATTACCCTATTTTCATCTAAAAATAGCAACAAGTCCTCCCCCCTCTCCAGCCTGATACTCCACAATGGAGGGCTGCTGGAGGGCTCCAGGACATCTCGCACCATAGACGTTTCCCCCCCCAACCCAAGACGTTTCGCACCCACCTTCAAGACGTTTTCGCCCCTGTCGCTGTGACGATTTGTCCCAGTTTACGACGTTACGCACCCACGGAAGACGTTTCGCCCCCTATGTGAGACGTTTTGCCCTCTATGTGAGACGTTTCGCCCCCTAGGGAAGACGTTTCGCCCCCTTACTAAATTAGGACATTTCGAGCCCTTATGTGAGACGTTTCGCCCCCATTCTTATAGGACGTTTCGCCCCCATTCTTATAGGACGTTTTGCCCCCTAGGCAAGTCGTTTCGCCCCCGTTCTCCTGGGACATTTCGCACCCTAGACAAGACGTTTCGCCCCCGTTCTTATAGGACGTTTCGCACCCCAGAGAAGACGTTTCGCCCCCTCCCCAAAGTAAGATACCTAGCCCCTATATTTGTGGCTGAATCAAGGAATGAAAACGGTGATAGTAAATGCATGAACAACAAGGTAGCCGAAGTGGGCACACACACATGTCTTTCCTGATAATAAATGCGACGGCATCTTTGCAATTGTATGCTGATTTATAAATAGCAAGCGAAACGTCTTTCCTAATTATGAAAAGGGTGCGAAACGTCTTTCCAAATTATGACTATAGGGGGCGATACGTCTTTCTGATTAGGGGGCGAAACGTCTTGCAAATTATGAAGAGGGAGCGAAACGTCTTTCCTAAATATGGTTTGGGTGCGAAACGTTTTTCTGAAATATGGTTTGGGTGCAAAACGTCTTTCTGAACTATGAAGACGGGGGCGAAACGTCTTTCCTATTTATGATGAGGGGGCGAAACGTCTTTCCTAAGTATGAGTTGGGGGCGGAACGTCTCAGTAAAAATGGTGCGAACTGACTATGGGGCGAAAAGTCTGTGTACCTGCTGGAGTATACATTCAAAGTTCAAAGTCACAAACATTCGCCACAGGGGCATACCAGAGGCTACATGAACCTCGGCCACTCCGTGTAGTGTGACTCTCGGAACCAGAGTAAAATTTACCTGGCAAGTGCCGCGCCGCGTAGTGTGGCTCAGGGAAGAGAGTACACCCTAAATCAGCCGAAATTAGTTCATTTTTATTTGGCTATCATCAAAATTTGGCAATATAGCTCTACACCCCTGCTCAGATTCCTTCTCAATATTTGCAGTAGGCCGATGCATATTGGCCCTAGGGGTTCTGCCCACGGTGGGCGGCGCTGGGCGGCCTCACCCAGCACTCAGCCATGCCGCCCACCACAACAGTTGGAAAAAACATGGAAAATTGAGTATTTTGAGTATAAAAACATGACTGTAGTATAAAAATTGACATTTTTTATGCCAAGACCGGCCACCACTGCCCAATGTCTGGGCAGGACCCTGCCGGCGGGCTAGGGAATTTGTCCGGTAATTTTTTTGGGCGTTTCCAGCTTCTTCAACAAAATCCCAAATGGCCGCTAAAATCCTTTGTCACTCTCTAAAGCTTGAACTGCTTCATGGATTTGTTTCATGTTTGGTTCAAAGGAATAACCCTACCCTGGATGTGTGCTGATTAGTTTTTTGCGTGATTATGATAATAAAAACTTATATTTTTTTTTACTTTTTAGGATTTTAGCTGATATTTTAGTTTTGCTCATTTGGCTATTATCAAAATTTCGTAATATGATTAAATGCAGCTGAGCTCAATTTTTTTCTTTTGTGTATGCTCAGTGGCCCTGAGAAAATTGTCAGGAGAATTGTTTTTCTTTTGTCATTTTTTCAACAAAATTCAAGATAGCCGACGAATCACATTTTACTCTCAAAACCTTGAACTGCTTCACCGATTTGTTCCAAGGAAGCAACTTACCTTGGCCATATGTTGATTAGATTTTGGTGTGATTCTAAAATCACATTTTCACGTTGTTTACATAAAAATTTGGTGACAGTATTGTATTTCTCTATAATAGCGTTATTCCGGGATGACGCGCTGTAGCGTGCTAAAAATAGCACATGCACGTGTACGCCCCCGTGTCGGACAAGAGAATGGAGTAGGCCTACTATCATTGGAAAAAATCACGTGCCTATTATTATCAATTCAGCTGTCATCACAGTAACTGGATTGAGATGGTGCGATCTTGTTGTGTGGACTTTTGTGGGGTCACCATTCGTAGTACGTGTGTATTTCAACCTTGAATTCTGGGTTCCAGTTGTAAAAAAACTTTTAACCTTCTACCAATATGTTTATTTACCGCAGCATTTTGGAATGAGGTTACCTCGTGACCTTGTGTCACTGGATCTTGGCGATATATGATCTGTTTTTCACAACCTAGACGTATTTCAATTATCACTTGCCTGGACATTTTATCATACCGAACATATCATTATCTATACATAATATATATAATACCGCGGCACATTTTGTATAGGTCTATATTGTTTTCATTTCTTCCCGCCGCGAGAAGAAATGAAAACAATATATATATTATTCAGTAAAAAAGCTGTCGATTGAACGTTTTGTATTTACTATTTTTATAATCGGACGGCTTTGGTTACATGTCATTTAACATGTTATAGGATAAACGTTTTGTAATATATTGTATCTAGTTTAATAAACACCAAAGTTCACATATACCTTTGTCTAATTATAGTCACTTGACAAAAGGTTCCTGAAAATTTACTAGACAACCGCATACATACACCATATTATATGTGAAGAAATAGGACCGAGTGCCCATTCGGGGAGGGTCATTAGGGATCTGTTTCGTCTGTTGGATGCTGTGTACGGCATTGTACGGAAGCACTAGTCTACAGCAATCATACAAGGGCAGCTGCAGCCTCCTCGTATCTGGCTATAATCTTCGGGCGGATTGCCAGTGGCGTACCCTGGTTTCTCCGCTCAACAGCGGAGCCAATGCAGCACCCGCATCAGTGCTGGCGCTGATGTAGGCTGTGGTAGCCTTAAATAACCGGCAATAGCGTGTTTGACATTAGGTCTCTCACGTGGGATGAATGGAGTTACCCAGAGGGAGTGATCCTTCCTATTGTTACTCTGGGGACTATCCGACCCGAGGATAGCGGAGCTGCGCGAAATGCCAAAGAGTTTCATCATTAAATTGTACAGCGAAACTCAAGTCTCCGGCCGTCTGGGCATGTCTGGGGGTATATCCCCTAGACATGCCCAGAACCCCTTATCGGGCGAGCGAAGGAAAACGCTCTCAATAACCCACCATGCCCTATCACCCCCACCCCCACATCATCATCTGTACATCATTCATCTCATCAATTGACTACAACGTTTTTATCGTAATATAATGTCACTTAAAAGACCTTTTGTGCCGAATAGTGACGTAAAGAAATGATTTACTACTACTACTAGGACCCAGTGACAGTGGGATAATTTTATAAGTAGGGCTTAATCTATCTTTTTGAAGTCTTTTCATATGGCGCGGTCAGCATGAATACGTGCATTAGCATTTATTTAAAGTCTCCATTTCTTCCTGTGGTGTCAGTCTGCTCCTCCCGCTGAGAAATAGGGAACTGTTTAGATCTGCTCCCTTTTTTTTTAGCAAATCCCTTATAGTAAAACGTCTATCGGCCAGAACCAGATCACCCCTGTGTAATTTATCTAATAGTCCAGATTGTATAGTTAGCCTATTTCACGGCCAGAGATAGAACATTCAAACGCATCTGATATAAATCCGAACGTTGTGTGACTTGTGTAGCTCGAGTATAAATTGCCCTGTCTATGAAAGCTTCTAGGCTGTGCGGAGAAAAATTCGGTGCGATCTATTATAATTCTAATATATTAAATTTGTTTAAAACGAAGCGGACATTTTTTCTTCATTAGTGAGGCAGATGGCAGACACTTGCGATCCATTCGTTTAAATTGTAGGCCCTACATACATGAATCTGATCCATGTGATGACGAAACAACTTGGGTTTCACTGATAACAAACATATACTATAGGCAAGTTGTTTGTGTAAAATCCCGAGTCTGGGACGGATTAATGTTAATATCAACTCATTCTGTAGTGTCATTATAATTTTAGGACTACGTCTCTTTGTAGGGGTGGCTTCAAGCTCAACATGTTTTTTCTCTCTCCCCCAGTAAATCAGTGCGTAGCATGTGCGTAGCATGAATCTCTATATTACACGTTCCATGGAGCAATGTTTGGTCCAAACCATATCCAGGATTATATAGTTTATTCAGATTATGTTATAAAATATAATAACAATCGTAAAACTAATAATGATACGGGTTATGGGTGTCAAGATAGGTATAGTGTATAGCGTTTCTAGCATAGGTCGACGGGCCAGTGAGTAAAGTTTGTCCGACAGGCCGCACGCTGGGATGACGGAATCTATTTAGTGCATATTGGCAATCCCGGACTCACGCTATTATTGTACTATGTGAGGCGGGTGGAGATGCAAGCTTTTCCCCTCAGGCAAATCTAGTGTTTAAAACGAATTCTATGTTTATTTTTACAGAAGGTGATCCAAATCAGTCGCCCACTTGACAGTATCATTGCCTGATATCACTATTATTGAAAATCCGAGATGGCCGCCACCCAGAAATATTTTCTCATCGCTACCTAGCCGGACGTTAAAAAAATAAAAATAAAAACTTTTTTTTCGGTTTTTATTCAAAATTTGATGCTAATTGAACAGTAAAATTGAATATGACCCCAAATTTATAGAAAATCCGATATGGTCGCCAGTTAGATTATCCTACTACTAGCCAAGCAAAGTGCATAATTGCCATCAAAAAGAGATTTCTATGTTTTTGACATCCCTGATTTCAAATATGATCCTTATTTATCAGCAACTTTCACCATTTTATCATAACATCCAAGATGGTGGGCGTACAAATTTATTATTGATCAGCAAGCCAAACGTAACATAATAACAATTAAACTACTCCCAGAGTCTGTGATTTGATACATTCAGCTATCATATAGTTACAATACAATTGTATAAATTACAACTTATATGATTCAAGATTGTGAACATGAAACTGCTCCTTATATTCATAATTTATCTTTCTGCTGTTCATTTTTGCACCAATTCATAGTATAGTAATGTAGTACTTGTGGTATATGATATAGAGTAGAGACTGAGTGCATGTAGAAAAATGAGCTATGTTGTCTCTGCCAAAACGAAAAGAATGAACGGCCTTGCTTCATTTTAGAAAGATCTTGGAGAGAGATTTGGTCATGGACTCAATTTGATGAAGGTCGGGGTATTGCTAAGACAATTCAAGCACACATTGCTAAATATCATAAAATGTATAGAACATACTGTAGTAACTCTCGGCTGAAAAGATCCACTGACAAAAATGATTCTGCTGACCCAAAACTCACCTGAAAGAATACGCTCATTTCTACAGTATCTGCTCTATAGAAGTATCCTTGTTGCATATTATGTGATGGACAGGACAGAAAGAATCCACTTAAAATAGAAACAGATAATCTAGACACAAACTTAAAAGCATGGGCTAAGAGAACTAACAACTTTCAGCTTCTCGGCAAACTGATTTCCAAGGTAGCTGATGCCCACGCTGATGACACTTATTATCATCTACAATGTTATATGCACTTGAGAGACTTAGCGCGTGCTGAAGAGCGTAGAGTATCTGCAGGTCCTTCTGTCCTTACCTTCAATTCACTTGCAATTGCACAAATTGTTGCTTTTTAATTGAGGTGTCTGAAACTATCAGCGTTGCGACATTTATATAGACCTCTTGTTGCAGAGGTGACGGGAGAGCCACACGCCACGCCACGGAATATCTACTGTTGCCTGGCGAGCCCCGGCCAATTTCATTTATGGCCGGGAAGACACCAAGCCTCTTAGTCACGTGACTCTCATGCCCGTGCTATTGAGGCCGGTGAATAATTTTCTGGGTCAAGTCATAGGAAATGCAATACTGTAAACAACACTACAATACTGTAAACAACACTACATCCGGGGAAGTGACCTTTAAAAAATATCTGAAGTCGGGGATTACCTATTTTTATCTAAAAAGAGCAGCTAGTCACAAACATTCGCCACTGGTGCCTACCAGAGGCTACATAAGGCTCGGCCGCGCCGCGTAGTGTGGCTCTGGGAACCAGAGTATATCTACTGAAGATCTTTCCGAAGTGGAAATTCAGAGTTATCCCGGGGTAAGCATGGTAAGGAAGTCTTTATCTCTAACAATCAGAATGTTGGACACCTGCTGGCTGAAGCCCAGAGGTCGCAGTTAGATTAAGATGATGCGCGTTGTTTCTAGCAACATGTGGATGTGCAATTGATTTTTTAAAGATAAATTTTTTTGTAGGCGCAAAAACTTTAAAACTTAAAGTCGGAAATTTTTCAAATTTTACTATCACATTCCCAACCATATGGAGATGTGCAAGTGACTTTTTTCAAGGTTCTACTGAAATTCAAAATGGCCGCCACGGATCAACTTCAATTTTTTGGTGGGCGCTGAAACTCAAAAAAAATATTTTGGTCAATTTGTTTTTAATTTCAACATCACATTCCCAGCAACATGTGGATGTACAAGTGATTTTTGAAAGATGCTACTAGAATTCAAAATGGCCGCAAGAAGCCAACTCCAATTTTTTTTGTGGGCGCATAAACTATAAGCCTTAACGTCTGAAATTATTCAAATTTTACAATCACATTCCCCACAATATGGAGATTTGCAAATGATTTTTTTAGAGTTTTGTTGAAATTCAAAATGGCCGCCACGGGTCAATTTCAATTTTTTGAAGTCGCAAAAACGTAAGTCGTAAATTATTACAATTTTACCATCACGTTCCCCACGATATGGAGATGTGCATGTGATTTTTTCAAGGTTTTACTAAAATTCAAAATGGCCGCCATGCATGAACTTCATAATTTTTTGTGGGCGCGAAAACTCAAAAAATGAAGTCAGAAATAATGTGTAGGTGATTTTACTGAAATTTAAAATGGCCACCACAAGTCGACTTTTTAAATATTTGTGACCACAAAAAATTCTAACCTAATTAATGGCGGGGGATAATATAGGACTTCAGTCCCCTTGTTTAAAATGTTTTATGTCGCGAGATGGAGTCTATTAGAAATATTGTAATATTAACATATAATATATAATATAATAACAATAACATTATTGATTGAATATATATTTTCTAAACTCCGGCAGTAAATTCACGCTAGTTATACCCCCGTTTTATAGTTATCAATTCACGGGAACGTACATGAATTTGAATGACCTGTGACGTATTATAGCAGTTTTTAATAAATTATCAAGTGTGATATAGACATCATTGGAATTGCTTACTTTAATACAATAACTTTGTTACGAAAACGTTGTATTATATTTTTCTACTGTGTTGGAATTACGGGTATTAAAAGTAGTGAGGGTTAAGGGAGTATAATGTGGCAGGAGGAGAAGGAGGTAGGCAGGAGGAGAGAAGGAGGTACGTAGGAGGAGAGAAGGAGGTAGGCAGGAGGAGAGGGACGTCCTCCTTTCACTCTCCTCATTATGAGGTAACAGAAAATGAGAAGCTGGCCCCTCAATTATGCTTATTCACAGCAAGCTATCTCCATGTTCACAGAGAGCTTCTGTCGCTAATAATTCTACCCCTTAAACCCCCAGAGACTAGAAATAAAATCCGATAATATACGTTTTATAATGTAGGAGGAGGAAGTCAATGGAGAATCAGTTTAATGTAGTGCATAAGATATTTAAGCAGCCCTCGCCGAGGCGGGTTGCTTACTGTATTCCACACGGTCCGCCGCCTCCGCCGCAGTCATTTGTTTTCAAGATAGCTACTAATCTATCAACTCCTGCTTTTTCATACTTCACATATCCTTCACATACCACTGGGGAATTATTTTGATGACATTCTGATCCCCATATCATCAACCCTGTAATTACTATGGCCTATAACAGATGCTCGCTAGCGCATTTCAGGAAAAAGTTGCCATCAGATCTTCTTTTAATTTAGCAAATATGTTCAGCTATGTCAGCCAATTAATGACCTGAATAACTTTTATGATTTTTTTTTAAATGGCCGTTTAGCGGCCATTTTAAATTCTGTAATATTTCCTTAGCTCAAGAAATGCAAAATGACTGGACCATGGATATAAAACAAAATGTTATGTCTCACACAAGGATAAGCCATGACAAATTTCACACTAAAAAATCCAAAATGGCTGCCAGTCGGCAATTTTTTTTTTCTCACGTTCTCGGAAATCTTGCATGATAGCTAATCTATGAATTTCTGACCTGATTAACTTTTGGGAGCAAACAATTTTAAAAAAGTGGTCGAGCGATAACGGAGGGCTGCTTTCGTGTTCGTTTCCGAACAACTCTTTCTAGTTAAAATTGTTTCTCAACTTCTGTCACTATTAATCCTCCCCATTTTACCCCCCAGAGACTAGAAATAAAATCCGATAATATAAGTTTTATAATGACAGCGGAGAGAGACGAGTACAGAGAGTTAGCTGAATGCGTGAGATATTTAAAATTGTTTTTGTATGGTTTATAGCTGCATTTGAACGCGCGTAAAACACAGCATGGTACATAATAAATTAGAACTCAACTGAAAGAGCCGCCGGAGTTCAGTGAGTCAGTTTAATTTAAAGGGGGGGGGGGTATTTAGCAATATTGCACGAATTTGATAACACAGTCGGTTGCTTATATAATTTTAATTGCGCCTCCTGCTACGCACACGCAGCACTCTGCATAATTACGGAGCACACTTAAATAAAGATCAGACAACTAACCTCCCATCCAGCTCTGACAATTAATCACGGATCATGCAACATACTGAGTTTTACTCGCACTTAGATGAAGGCCAGACAACTAACTTGCCATCTGGTTCTAACAACCGATCACGGCGCGATATGTCATATAAGCCCCTCCCTCTTGCCGCTGATGTCCAATCAGGACACGACTACACATTTACATACACTAGAAGGCAATATAATGATCAAGAGCTTCAATCCATTCAAACACTACGAACATATTATTTGACCATTCAACATGCCGAAACACTCGGCTGTCGGACTTGTAATAGGTCCATTGCGGGATATGAAGAATTTAGAAGGCACATATGTCATTCTACGAAAGATAACAATTCGACAGTGTGTTCTATATGTTATAAAATATTGACAAAGGAGTATTTACCAATACATATTGCTATCTGTGAGAATGAGCTCGTCAGTAAGATATGTTTATCTTGTGGCAAGATGTTCAACAACCCAGGGAATTTACAACGTCATTCAAAGGTAAGATGCATATTATTTATATACAACTTATTTTATTGTATTAATACGTAAGAAAGTGTATGTACTGATTATAGAATGTATATTAGCTCCCGCCGTCATCGTAGGTGAGACGGAGGGAGCTATGGATTCTACCTCCGTTTTTTTTTACCTCTTCTTTTGCCTACAACTTTGTAAGAAAATAAGCTAGGATAACAATTTTTTGTATGTGGGTTACTTGCAGGTGGATAATGGACAGGTTAAAATATTTTTAATCTGAATTCAATACGCAAGGTCGCAGAGGAGAAAATGATGATGTTACGGCGTTGGGCCGTTGGGCCGTCCGTAAACAATTCGTTTCCGGAGCATATCTCTGAAAGTACTTGTCCGATTGTCTACAAATTTTACACACAACACCCCTAGGGGGTCTAGTTGTGCCTTTTGGGGTATTTGAACTTTGACCTACTTCTGGTTCAGAACTATGACCTATTTAGACGTTTTGACGCGCACTTCGTTTCCGGAGCAGATCTCGAAAAGTACTGGGCCGATGATTGCACATACATGTTCTCTAAGGTCCCTAGTTGTGCCTTTTCAGGTTTTTGGACCTTGACCTTGAAGTTGACCCAGCACTTTGACCTAATTTATAACATCGGTAAATCCGACTGAAAGATTTTGCGGAATATCATTAAAACCGCTCAAGATTGCTACACCATTACTATAAAACAAATTGTGAGGTTTCAGGAGAGGATGCATCTTGAAAAATTTCAAGTCGATAAAATTAAAAATGGCCGCCTATCGGCCATTATTCACCTCGACAGGCCTGATATTGCGGAATATCATGAAAACCGCTCAAGATAGCTACACCATTAATATCAAATAAATTGTAAGGTTTCAGGAGAAGATGCATCTTGAAAAAATTCAAGTTGATAAAATTCAAAATGGCCGCCTATCAGCCATTATTCACCTCGACAGGCCTGATATTGTGGAATATCATGAAAACCGCTTAAGATATCTACACCATTACTATAAAACAAATTGTAAGGCTTCAGGAGAGGATGCATTTTGAAAAAATTCAACTCGTCCAAGTTCAAAATGGCCGCCAATCGGCCATTATTCACTTTCACATGGCCGTTATTTGGTAAACCGTGCTAGATGGCTAGACCATTACTATAAAACAAAATGTGAGATTTCAGATGAGGATGCATCTTGAAAATATTGGACTTGATCAAATTTAAAATGGCCGCTTTTTCGGCCATTATTCATTTTCACATGGCTGATATTTGGTAAACCGTGCTAGATGGCTAGACCATTACCTGATTACTATAAAACAAAGTGTGAGTTTTCGGGGGAGGATGCACCCTGAAAATTTTTAACTTACCAATTCAAAATGGCCGACAATCAGCATTATTTACCTCGATATGCCTGATATCAGGTAAACCGTGCTAGATAGCTAGACCATTACTATAAAACAAAATGTGACGTTTCGAGAGAGGATGCCTTTTAAAAACTTTCGACTCAATCGAATTCAAAATGGCCGCCTATCGGCCACTATTTACTTTCACATTGCTGATATTTGGTAAACCGTGTTAGATAGCTGGGCCATTACTATAAAACAAAATGTGAGATTACAAGAGAGGTTGCATCTTGAAAAAAATTGACTCAATCAAATTCAAAATGGCCGCCTTTCGGCCATTATTCACTTTCACATAGCCGGTTTTTGGTAACCGTACTAGATGGCTAGACCATTACTATAAAACAAAATGTGAGATTTCAGGAGAGGATGCATCTTGAAAAAAATTGACTTGATCAAATTTAAAATGGCCTCCTATCGGCCATTATTAACTTTCACATGGGCTATATTTGGTAAACCGTGCTAGATGGCTAGACCATTACTATAGAATGAAATGTGAGATTTCAGCTGAGGATGCATCTTGAAAAATTCTGACTCGATCAAATTCAAAATGGCCCCCTATCGGCCATTATTTACTTTCACATGCCCAATATTTTGCAAGCTGTGTTAGATGTTAGTCCATTAATTACTATAAAACAAAATTTGAGGTTTCGGGGGAGGATGCACCCTAAGTTTTTAACTAATTTATATCGAATTCAAAATGACCGTAAATCAGCTATTAGTTAACTCGATTGGCCTGATATCGGGTAAACCGTGCCAGATAGGTAGACCATTACTGGGATACTGATTAGGATCATTAATTTCTATGGAGGTTTGCAATCTCTGACAGACTGTCTAGTTCTTATCTTACTCTTAGACTGGGCTTCTTAGACCTAGTTGTCTTGCGTCTTGATTTTTGACCTAGACTAGGACTACATTAATAACCCTACACAAAATTGCTTAAATCAAATTCTAATTCGGACCGGGAGCTCCTGACTTATGTAGTCTTGTTTATTTAAAATTTTATTGTAGATCTGTAAACTACGACAACAAAATCTGAACACGCAATCATCTCAAAGCAGAGTAGGAATGAATAACACAAACCCATACAACTGTAGAGATTGCAATAAGACATTTTCTAGATCAGACAATTTGAAACGACATTCAACGGTGAGATATTATATTATATATTATATATAACATATTTCGTTGCATTATTTCGTAAAGTGTATGTACTGATTATAGAATGTATATTTATTTTAAATTTTATTATAGGTATACAAAATACGTCAACAAAATCCCAACATAGAAACTTCTCTAAGCAGAGGAAGAACGAATAACACAAGCCGATATAACTGTAGAAACTGCAATAAAACATTTTCTCGATTAGAAAATTTGCAAAATCATTCAAAGATAAGCTTTTATATTATATATACATAACTTAATTCGTTGTATTAATACGTAAAGTGCATGTACTGATTATAGAATGTATATTTATTTTAAATTTTATTGTAGATCTGCAAACTCCGTAATCAGCAGAACATAAAAACTTCTCAAAGCAGAGGAAGACCGAATAACACAAGCCGATATAACTGCGGAGGTTGCAATAAGGCATTCTCTCCATTAAACCATTTGAAAAACCATTCCGCGGTATGATATTATAAATATATGGGCAAAGCCCGCCACTTCAAGACTTTTCCACAAGCTGCTGCTACATACCAGAAAATCAACTTCTCACTAGACTTCTTTTTGCAGCTTTATTTTAAAATATAGAAATTATTTTTTCTTGTCCTAAAAAAGTAAAATACCAAGTATAAAACAGCAATTTTTTTTAAATGAACAATTAAAAGCACCAAAAAAGCACAAACAGAATACGTTACATTTTTTTTTGTAGTTCAAACATTTCCCAAAATATCTGATATGTATTGGGCACTTTTGTGCAAATACTATACAAAATAAAAACATGCACAATTAAAGATAATAATGTAATTTTAATTTTTCTAAGTGTCAATGGTCTTGATACATTGCAGTATACGAGATATGAAGGTTTTTCAAAATAGTAGTGTATTTTTATTTTAGTTTTTTCCTGATAAAAACAGTAGTGTGTACATGTTCAATGCCCATTCATTATTGCTTAAAATAAACCTAGGCAATACACTAAGTTGTGTGAGTCAGTGTCAACAGACTTAAATGGTATCTACTATACTTCGCCAGGCACAAAATCATTATCAGAATTAAAAGTAACGTATTCTGTATTTGTGTGTATAATGGACGTTATTACACACTGCCACATTGAATAATCGAGGTGTTTTTTTGTCTAAGCACATTTTTTTATTATTTCTATAACGATGTATACTGAGTTTCTGTCATTTCGTGCCTGTTGAATAATATTTCCAATAAAAATGCAAAATACGTTACCAAAATACGTTACATAACTAACATAACTAGCACGGTTTACCAAATATCAGCCATGTGAAAATGAATAATGGCCGAAAAGGCGGCCATTTTAAATTTGATCAAGTCAAATTTTTTCAAGATGCATCCTCATCTAAAATCTCACATTTCGTTTTATAGTAATGGTCTAGCCATCTAGCACGGTTGACCAAATAACGGCCATGTGAAAGTGAATAATGGCCGATAAGCGGCCATTTAGAATATTATCGAGTCAATTTTTTTCAGGATGCATCCTCTCCTGGAATCACACATTTTGTTTTATAGTAATGGTCTAGCCATCTAGCACGGTTTACCAAATAACGGCCATGTGAAAGTGAATAATGGCCGATTGGCGGCCATTTTCAACTTGGACGAGTTGAATTTTTTCAAAATGCATCCTCTCCTGAAACCTTACAATTTGTTTTATAGTAGTGGTGTAGATATCTTGAGCGGTTTTCATGATATTCCACAATATCAGGCCTGTCGAGGTGAATAATGGCCGATAGGCGGCCACTTTGAATTTTATCAACTTGAAATTTTTCAAGATGCATCCTTTCCTGAAACCTTACAATTTATTTTATATTAATGGTGTAGCTATCTTGAGCGGTTTTCATGATATTCCGCAATATCAGGCCTGTCGAGGTGAATAATGGCCGATAGGCGGCCATTTTTAATTTTATCGACTTGAAATTTTTCAAGATGCATCCTCTCCTGAAACCTCACAATTTGTTTTATAGTAATAGTGTAGCTATCTTGAGCGGTTTTCATGATATTCCGCAAAATCTTTCAGTCGGATTTACCGATGTTATAAATTAGGTCAAAGTGCTGGGTCAACTTCAAGGTCAAGGTCCAAAAACCTGAAAAGGCACAACTAGGGACCTTAGAGAACATGTATGTGCAATATGACTGTCATCGGCCCAGTACTTTTCGAGATCTGCTCCGGAAACGAAGTGCGCGTCAAAACGTCTAAATAGGTCATAGTTCTGAACCAGAAGTAGGTCAAGTTCAAATACCCCAAAAGGCACAACTAGACCCCCTAGGGGTGTTGTGTGTAAAATTTGAAGACAATCGGACAAGTACTTTCAGAGATATGCTTCGGAAACGAATTGTTTACGCCGTAACATCATCATTTTCTCCTCTGCGACCTTGCGTATTGAATTCAGATTAAAAATATTTTAACCTGTCCATTATCCACCTGGAAGTAATCCACACACCAAAAATTGTTATCCTAGCTTATTTTCTTACAAAGTTATAGGCAAAAGAAGAGGCCAAAAAAAACGGAGGTAGAATCTATAGCTCCCTCCGTCTCACCTACGGTGACGGCAGGAGCTAATTAATGTTATGATAAAGTAATGATACTAATGTCACTATATCCAGTAAATAGTTGTACCATTCAAAGTGTGAGTGTTTTGTACTTTTGTTACTAACGAAACAGAATGCACTATTACAACATTGTTTACAGAAGAGCAAAGTACGTTACCAAAATACGTTACCAAAATACGTTACAAAATGTAACGTATTTTGTGTAATGTATTCTAGATTTTTTTTCTTTTTGCACAATTGTAAAGCTGGGTTCAGTAGCCAGGCTAAATTTTTACTTGCTGCGTGAACTAAAAAGTTTGACCAGGTCCGTGTTTGGTATCGTTGGAAAGGTTATCTATCCGGGAGTATTGAAAATGGATGCTGGGGTGTCGCCAGTGGTGGAATAGGTCACCAGAGGTCATTTAAGGTCACTACTCAACGTAATTTAGAGAAAAAGTGTAATTTAATTTTAAAACTTTGACACACTTTGTGTTTCGTATTATTGGAAACGTTACCTATCTGGGACCGTGGAAAATGGGTGCTGGGATGTCGGCCGTGGAGGAATAGGTCACCAGAGGTCACTTAAGGTCATTATTCAAGGTCATGTGACGAAAAAGGGGCGATTTAACTAAAAACTTTGACCAGGTTTGTGTTTGGTGTGATTGGATAGGCTATGTACCCGAGAGTATGGACAATGGATGCTGGAGGGTCGGCAGTGGTGAAATAGGTCACCAGAGGTCATTTAAGGTCACTCCCTAGGGTCCTCTGCGGTGATAAAATAAAGTCTTTGCCCAAGGTCATTTCATGAAAAAAGTGTAATGTAACTAAAAACTTTGACTATGTTTTCTATCAGTAGAAGGTTATCTATCAGGGACTCTGAAAAATCGGTGCAGGGGTGCCGCCAGTGATGGAATAGGTCCCCAGAGGTAAATTAAGGTCATTAATTAAGGTCATGTGACGAAAAAGAGCGATTCAACTGAGCACTTTGAACAGGTTTGTGTTTGATATGATTGGATAGGTTACATGTATAATTATAGGGGCCTACCCGAGCGTATGGACAATGGATGCTGGAGGGTCGGCATTGGTGAAATAGGTTCCCAGAGGTATTTTAAGGTCATTACCTAGGTTTATTTGCGGTGATAAAATAAGGTCTTTGCCCAAAGTCATTTCATGAAAAAGGTGTAACTAAAAACTGTAACTAGGTTTGTATTTGGTATCATTGGAAGGTTACCTATCAGGGATTATGAAAAATCAATGCTGGAGTGTCGCCAGAGATGGAATAGGGCACCAGAGGTCATTAATCAAGGTCATGTGATAAAAAAAGGAAATTAGTCTAAAAACTTGGGCCGTTTTGTGCTTGGCATCTTCGGAAAGGTTATCTATCTGATGTAGTCCTATGGAATTCCAATAAAGGGGAGACTTCATTTAATTAACTCTTAAAATGCAAAATTGTGAATTCAAATTGTCAATAATTCGCTGGTTGGTATTTCCATCTAGCACGTGGGGGAGCAGACCGTGAATAGAGATGCAGCATCAAGCCACACTGGCATAGCAGCTTTCACGAATTCAATAAAGGCTCGCAAACGATGGACCATAACACGTTCCACCCGTGGGACAATTGTCAGGAAGCTGCTCGAGATGACTGGTTTGTCAAATCTCGAGGAAGCGTCACAAGAATTAAAACCGTACAGAATAACTCGTGACAATCGTGATGTAGAAGAGGTAATCACTGCCCTTAGATCTAAATGAAACCTTTAAATGATGAAGGTACTGACCATTTGTCATCGGGGCGAGCAGCATTCAATGACATAAAAGATGATCTAATCAATGTTGTATCTAAGGGTACTACATGGGCAGACAAATTTCGGAAAAAAGTGTAAAGAAAATCCAGCCAGATTTGAAAAAACTAATCAAACGGAGGATGGTAAAAAGATGAATATCCCTCAGAAGGATCTGAAAGTAAAATAGGTTATGTGTACCAGGGATATAACGGGGACGTCTTGTGTATTTGGCAGCGGTACAGAATCTAGAGTTGGAGCACGTGATGTCATATCATATGACAATGGTTCCTCTATCACGTGCTCATATTGATGGTGCTATGAAAAAAACAGACAAATCATCCCTGATGAGAATACTAGAAAAAAGCTTCATCAAATCAGGAATCCTGGACAAGCAGAATGTTAATATGTGCTTAATTGACTTTATTTATTTCTTGCGAATGCTTCCACCAGAGTTGTCAGCAACATTTGGTGAAGTCGCAACATTCATCATCAAACATGCATGTTTGCATGCAGACACCGTTCACATAATTTGTCATATATACTCTAATGAACCAACCATCAATGACTTTAAACGTGATAGGAGAGGAAATACTGAAGCTACATACTCCATTCAAGGATGAAATCAAACCCGTCCAATCGTGCACGTTTGTCTACGTCGTTCAAGTCTGCATTGATTGACTTCCTTGCCTACGAAATTAGGTCACAGCATTACAAAGGTATTATAAATGAGAAACAATCATGCATTTACGTTCCACTGTATAATAATGAGGTAATCATCAGCTCTCACAACGAAGCTGACACACGGATACTATTGCATTCACGTTATGCTGCTGAAAACACATCCAATCCTCACATTGTTGTTCGTGCAAGTGACACTGAAATTTTTATTCTCCTCTTCTACTTTGCTTCTCAGTTAGATGCTCAGATATGGATGGACACTGGCAACATTTCCGGCCTTGAACACGAGATGGAATATTGATATTTCAAGCATGGCAAATGCCTAACCCTTAGGAGCAATTGTATGTCACGCATTACTGGGATTTCATGCATTCACTGGGTCTGACTATACAGCATCATTCACGAGGAAAAGGAAAGTCCGCCCATTTGACGTCATGATGAAAAGTGAAGATTAAAATCCTCCACGCCTTGACTAGACTGGATCAGTCAGACATTGACTCCTCTGAAGTATCAGTTCATCAGATGTTAATGCAGCGCAATACAAATTCTACAAAATGTATGCTCCACATACTGGTGAGAAACCATTAGAGAAAATAAAATCTGCTGACCCATGTTGTTTGCCACCCTGCAAAGCCACACTGCAGAAATTCTAATTACGTAGCTCTGTCTTGGAGGAATTAAACAATCGCCAGAATGCCTGATGTGTTACCAGCTGGTCATGGATGAGAACTTGAATTGTGAAACTTTAAGTATTCTATGGTTTGAGGGACCACACAGGCCTACACCAGCACTTGTTTGAAATGACGTATTAGAAGAGGATATCAATATTGAAGATGAACAAATTCACCTGGCATCATCAGATGAAGATGATGACTGATTAATCCAAAGACATTATTATCCTGGCAAATGATGTATCAATATAATAAAGGTTTAAAACGATACCTGGCTTGGTATATTTGAATCCACTTTATCTCTTCGAATCACCTATGTTATTGAACATAGTTTACCCCTGGTGACCTATTTCACCACTACTGCCGTCACCCCAACACTCATTTTCCAGACAACCAGATAGATAACATTTTAAATGAATGACCTGGCAATCTATTCCACCACTGTTTTGCACCAAAGGCCTTATCAGGCTTATGGAAAATGATCATTTTCAACACTCTCTGATTAAACACTTTCCTAACGATAGGTCGAAGTGTTTAGTTAATTCACCATATATCTTCAAATGACCTTGGGTAGTGACCTTAAATGACCTCTGGTGACCTATTCCACCACTGACAACACTTTATCATCCTTTTACAATATTCCCAGTTCGATAAGGTTACAGGCGATTCCATACACAAACGTGGTCGAAGGTTTTAGTTAAATCATCCTTTTTCGTCAATGGCATTAAGTAATGACCTTATTTTATCACCGCAAGTGACCTTAGGCAGTGACCTTAAATGATCTCTGCTGACCTATTTCACCACTGCCAACCCTCCGGTATCCATTGTCCATACTCTCGGGTATATAGCCTATCCAATCATACCAAACACAAACCTGGTCAATTTTTTTAGTTAGATCGCCCTTTTTTCGTCACATGACCTTGATTAATGACCTTAAATGACCTCTGCTGACTTATTCCATCGCTGGCGACACCCCAGCACCGATTTTTCATAGTCCCAGATAGGTAACCTTCCAACGATACCAAGTACAAACCTAGTCAAAGTTTTTAGTTAAGTTACACTTTTCTCATGAAATGACCTTGGGTAAAGACCTTATTTTATCACCGCAAATGACCCTAAGTGGTATCCTTAAATGACCTCTGGTGACATATGTCACCACTGTCGACTCTCCAGCATCCATTGTCCATACTCTTTGGTATATAAACTATCCAATCATCCCAAACACAAACCTGGTCAAAGTTTTTAGTTAAATCGCCCTTTTTCGTCACATGACCTTGACTAATGACCTTATATGACCTCTGGTGACCTATTCCACCACGGCCGACACCCCTGCACCCATTTTTTCACGATCCCAGACAGGAAACCTTTCCAATAATACGAAACACAAAGTTTGTCAAAGTTCTTAATTAAATCACACTTGTTCTCTAAATTACGTTGGGTAGTGACCTTAAATGACCTCTGGTGACCTATTCCACCACTGGCGACACCCCAGCATCCATTTTCCATACGCCCGGATAGATAACCTTTCCAACAATACCAAACACGGACCTGGTCAAACTTTTTAGTTAAATCACCCTTATCTCCTGCTCTATTAACTAGCTCAAATGTAACGTATTCTGTTATTTTGTGGCGACATGAACATTAAATCAATTTTGCAAGAAACAATATACTACTTTGGGCAATTATTTTTTTTAATACAATCACTACTATATGTTCGTCAAATTCAAACAGTTTACCTTCCAAAAACTGCACCCACTCATGAACAGTGACCTGTTTAAGACAAAAATTTAAGCTGGCGACATGCCAAAAATGTCATTTTTATGGCATTCCAGTGGTCATAAGCACAAATTTTCTTGTCTAGGCTATGGATAACTATACATTTTCTGAAAGGTATATGCATGAATTTATTGATAAAACTGGTTAAACATACGTGGAGGTCACTACAAACGAGAACACTGCTGGGGTCACACGATTCTTGAAGTCACGGGCTTTGCCCATATATAACTTATTTTGTTGTATTAGTATCTAAAGTGCTGTCGATAGAAATGTTTATTTATTTCGCTTTTTTTTGTAGATCTGTAAATTGCGCAAGCATCACAACACATAATCACAGGTGAGGTGTAGAACCTGTAACGAATGTTTTGACACCATGAAAATTCTAAGAAGACATCGATTACAAGAAAACATGATCGGTGAAGCGGTAGACGTACAGGGTGAACCGTCCTTGCTTGAAAGAGCTCCTGCCGAAGCCCGAGCTGAATACATATGCCATATGTTCGCCATAAACGCCCCACATGACGTCAGCGCCGAATTAGAACACTTTTTCAACTTTTCTGTGCAAGGAGATGCGGATTTGATAGAAACTGTACAAAACCAAATCCGTAATATTTTCCAACAGCAAAATGTATCATTCCGTTTGAATTTTGCTGTAGGAATGATACTACAAAACATTGAAACTGAAGAATATAGGTACTTTTTTTCCATATCACAACAAACATGTTTTCCAATTACCTGCAATGATTCGTAATGTGGCAGATTTTCACTCACTATTAGAACGTGTTACACTTGTGGAATCGCAAAATTGAAACGCATGTTAGAACCTGTGGGGAAGAGGAACGCATTTTAGTGTTTCCAGGTAAGTATTATCGCGATGCAAAATCGATTTTTGATAAGCTAACTGAATACGGTATCACCACAAATAATCCATATTTTGACTATTTCTACGAAGCATTACTAAAACCAGTAGAGACTGATAATCAATGGACAGCTGAACATCAGGCGATCAGCGTGTCCCCGTGTAGTGATGTCCCCGTTTCACCGAACCGCAATGTTTTGTAAATTCTAATATAAAACCCTTAGTTGACTCAAAAATAGACTATTCAAAACAAATTCAATTTTGCGCTAGTGCTTAAACTTATGAAAAATTGTCAGCGATAAACGATGAAATATCATCAATGATTTCAGTTCACGAGAAACTGAAAGACGGTGGTATGTAAAAAATTCTTAAGAAAACACAGGATAAATTTAACAAATATGTTAACCAGCCATCGGTTATAGGCTATAATAGTAGCAAATACGACCTAAATTTGGTTAAAAAGTGTCTAGCACATTCCTTAGATCTACATAGAAAAGGGTGTCATGTAGTTAAGAAACAGAACGCATATTCATGCATTTACACCCCATTATTCATATTTGTGGACGCCAATAATTGTGTTGCTCCAGGGACAAGCTCTGACAATTTTTTTAAATCTTACAATATGTACACAACACAAGTCATATTTTCCTTCTGAATGGTTTGACACTGAGGACCGACAATAAAATGACGACATTCAAAGACTGGTTGATATATTATAACAATTTAGATGTAAAACCGTTTGTGGAAGCTGTGGGAAAAATGCATAATTTTTACAAACCAAAACATATTGACGTATTCAAACAGACAATATCTGTACCTGGTATTGCTAGATTGCTACTTTTAAAAGCAGCGCATAACGCCAATGTCTCTTTTGCGCTTTTTAATCAACAAAATAGAGAATAACATCAGATAACATAGTATGAGGTCCTTCTTTCATTTTCCAGAGACATATGCAAAAAGGGGTAACTGAAATTCGCAATGGAGAAAAAAATGTCAATCGGTAACAGGCTACGATTGTAACGCAATAGGGGGGCCTATACTTATGGGCATTGTCCCAAGATAGGCCTATATCTGTGGGCCCTTTTATACGCAGACGAGAAATTTCTAACTTTAAAGCCGAAAAATCAGAGCGATATATGATAGCTTTCTATTGGTTGGATTTCCAGGCTATGACACATAATATCAAAATTGATCATTATTTAAACAGTAGAAAAGAGTTGCGTATTCTCGGATTCCCAGTGGATGAATTTGACTCTGTCACTCATACAATCTATCTATTCCACGGGTGTTAGTATCACGGCCATTACTGCCAAAGAAATACAGACGACATGACCGAGAAACGAAACTCTACACAATGAATTACACAAGTATTTAGAGACGCTGGATATACTGTCATAGAAAAGTTTGAATGTCATTTCTGATCAGATATAAGAAATAATCAGGATATAAGAGCTTTTATTGATTCCAAACAGCCACAGTTCTTTCAGAAAACAAAAATTAAACCGCAATCAATCAATTCTATTATTCAGGCAGTGACACATGGCAATCTTTTTGGGTTTGTTGAATGTGACATTCATGTTCCGGAGCGCTGGAAGGGTGATTTTCAGCATAACATGAGTCCCCGCAAATATTTCAGCGAAATGTATCCTATTTTTGGTAACACCGAGATTCATTTTAAGCTTATTGGGAATCATATTGAAAATTCGTCATAGAAACTCAAATGGAAAAACATATAGCTAGTGGTAAGCCAAAAGAATTTTTTTAATTTACAAGTCCAAAAAACAAAAAAATACTCGTTGGGGTTATGAAGGCTGAAAAAATCCGCTTATCCACTCCATTATTAAAATGGTATCTAGAACATGTTTTTTTAGTAACACGAATCTATCAGGTGATAGAATTTCAGATAGATTCGTGTTTTAAATCGTTTGGGGACGAGGTGACTAGCGCTAGACGGGAAGGAGATTCAAACTCATCTCTAGACGTGATTGCAAATACAATGACGTTGATTGGTAACACTGGTTACGGGAGTTTGATTATGGATGTCGAGAAACATCAGAATGTGAAATATTTGATAGGAAAGCATAAAGCGTGTTTGAAAACAAAATCACCTTTTTTAAAAAAAAAACTTTCAAACCTGGAAAAGTCATATTTGAGATTGAAATGGCTAAACAGAAAATAAAGCTAGCACTTCCTATTGATCTCGGATACCATATTTTGCAACTTGTAAAACTCAAAATGCCATCATTAGATTTTACTATGATTGTGTAGATAAGATGTGTCATCGTTCAGATTTCGAACTGTGCGAAATGAACACAGATTCATTGTATATGGGAATTTCTAGTGTGAATTTTGAAGATATAATCAAACTCGAATATATGTCAGCATATAAAAATGAAGTAGACGAAAGTTGCCAATCAACTCCAAGTACATTTTTCCCCAGAAAATGCTGTGATATTCGTATAGCATATGACCGACGTCAACCTGGTTTGTTTACGGTAGAACATACTTGTGATGAGATGATTTCACTTTGTTCGAAATCGCATGTATGTCGCTCTTAAAAAAAAAAAATTCCAGTAAAGGAATTCAAAAACATAGATTAGGTGATTCCGTATTCAATAAATATAAAAATGTTTTGACTACCACCAAGCCGGAAGGAGCCACTAATATTGGTTTTCGACAACACAACAATACTATGTAGGCCTATAGTTATCAACAATACAGAAGAGGTTTGTCTTATTACTATGTAAAAAGAACTGTTTCTGTTGACGGCGTTAAACAACACCTATAGATGTTAATAGTAAGATGCATTCAGTTGAAATGCTCATAACTATACATAGTATTGTTGTTTGTGTATATATATATATTACTTGATAATTACAAATTATATTTGTATAATACAACTCGAATATTGACATATAGTTTGATTTCATTATATAGACGACGCATTAGTTTTTTCTGCAGTATAAATTGATATTGTATAGTTTAATTGCAAATTATTAGTACAAATGAATGCATAGTTTATTTAGAGTCCGTATAGAAATGGGAAATGTTATGAAATGTAAAATACGTCGCGTTTTGTACAGTGATGAAGTTGTGTTATGTGTGTATATTTTGTGAATCATCATGTTATCAATGTTACTATAATCTATTAAATATTTATACTTATGTTTGTTGTTTGATTGTTTGTTTCATTCTAAGTAAAATTTAATAAATAACAAATTCGATACATATATATATTTCAATCATTTTATTGGTCGTATATATTTACAATTCATTTCAAATATTATAAGTTTTTAACAAAATCAGTTACAATATATTCCGTACAAGATCGTAATATAGATGACATGGATACATTTCTACATCTATAAAATAAATAATACAAACAAAATGCGCCACATGATATAGAGTCATAGCTTTGAACTCTTATAGAACTATGGTTTATCTGCTTAATAAACAGCCAGCCATAATGTTCAGCTCGTAGACCAAATGAATCCATAAATTCTATAGAGTTTTTTTCTATCCAAAGCGCAACCCAATGCTGTCCTAGTTGATTTTTATTATCGGTATTGATAATATAACCAACGTTCAATAAACTTTGTGGAAGTTCATCTCGTGTAAAAACACCCCACCATGTATTCTTCATACATTCATCAGCATTCATTTTCATCAGTATTTGAAGAGCATCCATTTTATATTTTAACGTTTCGAGTTTTATCAATATGCATAACACTAGGGAATGTAGCTAGTATTATTACTGTCACGTTGTGTGGCAGAGGCGATTCAAAATTTCCAGATATCTTGACGTTGCCCCTTCCCAATGGAGTAGAATAATAGGAATGATCATCAGGACCTATGCGGAATGTAAATAAAGCAAACCCGCTTTCGTATTCATGACGTGAGATATCAATTGTCCCCTGTTAAACATTTTCTGAAAATAATGTTTGATACGCCTCCATGAAATAACCAGTAGAAAATTTTGTCTTCAATGGTTGAGTTGGAACCGATTCGTCATCCACGTAGAGAGAAATGGAACTGAGGTTGTAGTGATGAAATAGATATGGATTTTTAGCTTGTTAATATAAGAGCCATTAAATGCTGCAGCATTGACCATAGCACATATAACTTGTGTTGGAACGGTACCCTGATATATATCTTAAAAATTGAAACCGAATTGTCCGGCGTTTATTTGATATGCTTTCATTTCTATATTCTGTTCTATAAAAATGATAAGTGGCAGGTTTTAATTACAAAGCGGCATAATGTGCTAAAATAATTGCCGGTATTGGAGTTAGTTTACATATGTTTATATATGCATCCAATAATTGTACTTTCCATTCTCCAGATTTTGCCATAATACAAAAAGCATTTCTGTTTTGAGTTAGATTTATCTTCCTTTCCACTCCGTTAATTAATAATCTATCTTGTTGGAAAATATCTGACATGACCATCAAGATCAACAGCAGATCCCCTTTGAAATAGCGTAGGTCTATGCGCAAATCCTTCATTATCAATATTCTCGACTTCATCAGCATACCTGCGGTTTCTTTGTGATATCCTTGAGCTTGTAAAAAACTGTTGTGATTTGGCAGTTTTCTTAGTGTTTCTATATACGATTTATAAGTGTATAACTGACCAGTGCTAATCATTTGTTGCTGAATTTGACCGTCCACTTGCTTGAATAAACTGTGCAGTGTAAATTAACGGGTGCAACAAACTCGCCAGAAGTAAGATCTGTATCGTCATCTTTTAAAAGTTTCACTTGGACACATATTAATCTATATCTATATACACATTCAACGGGTTTGATTCATATAGCGATACAGCAGCAGTAAAAAACCTCCTCTGTCATGGTTGTTTTCTCTAGGGTAGTGGTTAGCACCGCTGCCTTTCATGCCAGAGTTCGGGGTTCGGTTCCCGGTCTCGGCGGTTTGAAAGAAACAAAAAATGTTTCTTCCCCATCCACGTGTGAAAGTCAGTATTGTGGGGGAGCCTCCGTGACCGAGAGGTAGCGTGCTCGGCCTCAGACCGCCAAGGCTCGAATTTCGAATCCTGTGTCTGGAGGACAGTGTCATCTCAATCATCTCACCATCCTCAGGAGGGTCTCCTGGCCCAGTTTAGCCTATATGTGCACAAAGGTGGCCTAAAGCCCGATTCATTTACTCGTGTGATGATTCTTGTAGACTAACGAGAATTACTGAAAATTGTCTTTATGTATAATTCGACGCTTTCGTTTGACAACTAGTTTACCCGGGGGCTTTAGCAATTTTCAACCCATCTTTAATTTTTGGCTTGATTTAGATTTAGTTTTGCCTTGTTGTTTTTACCTGCAATTTCGCCTGTTCAACAATCATAGCAGTGGGTGTTATCAATTGTACATTTGGAGTTTTTGCTACACGTTTCAGTATAGTATATTTTCCTTTGGCTCCATATCCTATTTGTTCTTTACCTTCGGCCATAGCTATAAAATGTTTACGCACTGCTCTGACATTTGGGATATAGCTTCATTTTCCCATACGCCTAAAGTGAAGTGTTCCGTGCAGTATCTGATCTCTGAATGTGCTTAGCTGCCCGTTACTCTCAGTAAAATATAATCTCACATGGTCATCGGTTTTGATGTGTGTATATGTCACGGGACTATTCAGGGTCACGGGACTATTCGGTTGCCTAGGGATTTTACATGTAGTTTCCTTTGATTAGCAAAACTAGTTCGACAAATATCACTACATAGATACAGGGGATCTTTAATGTTTTTCTTTGCATACACATCTATTAGACCGCAACACCACTCATCACCATTAAAGAGTCTCTCTGCATGCGAAATATTAAAATCGTTTACGCTACTTGTGAAATAGACATGAAATGAGGAATCCATCGCTATACGTCCTGCATGTCTGATGCTTTAACCCAACTGTTAAACTTTTTCGGATATCCTTTCCATTTTATAAGATACTCTTTCTCATAACCTCTCCTCTTTTATAGAACGTATTACTGTTTCAGTTTTGAAAACATCGTCTAGATCCGCTTTAACTTGCTGTAATTCTTTATCATAAAATGTACCCTGTACGTTTTCATCCTGTAAATCTTTCACAGTGTAGACATTCAATCCTGCACTTTTACGGCGCGATTTAACTTTAAATAATTCTTCTGTATATCGTTTATCGTATTCTCTCTGAAAATTTCCACGTAGATCAGAGATTCGCACAAGAACCCCCATTTGCAGAGTAAACTTCTGTTGTAATTTAGCATTTGATGCATCATCCACACAGCATCAGCATTCTCTTTAGTGACAGAGCTTGGTGCTCGTTTCATACTTCGATGAAAAGTATTATTATAGCTATGGGTAATATCACTCAGTATATTTATCCATTTGTGTGTCTGTTTATGTGAGAAAAACCTAGAAATACGCAGCTTCAATGTGCGATTTAATCGTTCAACGTTATTTGATTTCACTTCGTTATATGTGACAAAGTGATGTACGTTTTCCTTTTTAAAAAATGTCTTTACGATTGAATTGTTAAATTCACTTCATTTATCTGATCTCGCACTGAATGGTTTTCTTCCTTCTCTAAATATACTTTTCAAAGCGTCTTTAATACTATTCCCGGTTTTTGTTTTCAGAGCCCTTGTCCACGCATATCTAGATAAAATATCCACAGCAACTAATATATATTGATATTTATCATTTTTATCACGTATTGTATCATAACAATTAAATTTATATCCCACTGACTGTCAATACCCGAAACGACAACTCTGGTACGTTTGAAATTGTATTCTATAGGTTTGTGTAAAGTATAGGACTCTTGACCCTTAAGTCACTCTTTCACATCATCTCTGGATCTGTCTTTCACATTGCGGTAAAATTTATCAAATCCTGTATAGCTACCAGGTTTTCGGGGATCGTAATATTTTATTTCCAACTCAGCCATTTATATTCTCTTGGTTGTTCTAGTTTGTTTGGTTTATATTTGCTTGTTTTGTCAGTTATTATTTCTGGATGTTTTGTTGTCGTTAATCGAGCTTCGCTTACAGTGGGAGTCATAGTCTTATCGCTCACAATTTTTTGGTGTTCTTGCCATTTTTCCCATGGAACAATCACCCACTTTTCTGTCATTGTAAAATATGTTTGAATTGTTTAAATATTTTGATAAACAACTTCGCGTTGTTTCTTTTCAAGTGTATTCTCCTACTTTACACAGTAGCTCGTTTATTAGCAAGGATTCGAATAAGTTTTCTGTGTTGTTTAATTGATTTTACGTTAATGTCGCCGTGTAAGAGGTTATAGCAAAATTATCCTATATCCTGTATTTGTTTAGTAGTAATGTATTTAAACACTCTTAGTATCTGCTTTTCCTTAATATATAGCAATAGTCTCAAGAAACAGGACATGTCAACTGCGGAATATCATACGCACTAATGACGTTTTCGTGTTTAATCATTTTCTTTTATAGAGTAAAACCAAGTCACTTCATTCGGGAAAACGTGAGATCTCAATTGAAATCGAGTGTCTGTTACAGGATGTAAATCGCATACGAGATATCCATACGGCACTTTTGTAACATCTTGATGTGCTGACATAAAATATCCTTTTTGACCTGGGAAAATTTGACTACCTAATATTTGAACTTGTAGTTTATCTCGTTTGGTTCCAAATAGGATGATATAATGACAGTTAAGCGATATTGTGCGTGCACATTTTCCGGGAGGAAATATATTTTGAGATATAAATATTACACTTATATTTTTGTGATGAAAATGTATAGTAAACAGACTCATCACTTCTGTTGAACTGCATGCTTCTTGCATTAAATCATCTAATATTAATGTCCGTTTGACAAGACAAGACAAAGTTTAGACAAAGTTTATTCCCCAAACCAAAACTTTGGTACAGGGTGAAAGCGTGGTGAAATGTGTAAATGATGTCAAGTAAAATATTTTCAAAACAATACATACATTAACATCATATTGTAGTAACCATATACAGCCACATAATATTGGCTATGATGCAGTGTAATAAGATAATAATAAAAAAACAACCACAATTGTACATCTTGTATGATACACACATATATACATATACACATACACACACACATATACATACATAAATATATACATATATATATACATATGCACACACATATACACACACATATACACACACACATGCATACACACATACATACACATACATATATATATACAGATAAACAGATAATGATTGAATATATTTTAATAATTTTATAACTTATTAAGATCAAAATAAGAAGGATTTAATTAAGTGTCACCTAAAGTACATTGGAGACTTTTAAGAAAATCGTCAAATTGATAAGCGTCCTGTGATTATCTGATCCTAACAAATTTTCAAATTTTAGGACATTAGGACGAATTGTATATACGGATGGTAAATATTTGGCTCTGAACGATTTTAGTTTTGAACACTCGAGCAAATAATGAAATTCGTCTCCAATGCATCTTTGATCACACAGTGTACACAGTCGCTCTTGTCTGGGAATATTGGTATATCTACCAATCTCGATTGGTAACTTATGATTTTACAAGTTCTGAATTTCACAAATATAAAATATTTTGGATACGGTAAAATGTCAAAGTATTTTTCAAAACCAAATGTCTGTTTATACAATTTATAGTTAAAACATTTGGGAGAATTATTAATATCTGACGTCCATCTCTGGATGAATTGATCTTTAATGTTTTGCTTTAAAATATAATCTACCCAGGTATCTGATTGTTTACACTGTTGTAACCAAATATAGGTGAAGCCGCATAAATTTAAAATGTTTTCTATGGCGCAGATCCATGGGGAGGAGTAAATATTGGCTACGTGCATATTAAATAAAACTTGATAAATTTTGTTGACAATTTGTTGTTGTTTGTTGCGATTAGCCTCATCCAGAATTTAATCATTCTTTTTTTTTATTTCACATTCAATTGGGAGTCTGCCAAGCTCTCCATATATCATACACAGTGGGGTGCTATTTTTTAAATGCAAAGTATATTTTAAAAATTGTATATGCACTTTTTCTATAATAGCAAGATTTTCAAATCCCCATATTTCGCAACCATAGAGAAGTTCGGGCAATACTACAGAATCAAATAGCTGCAACTGAACATCAATAGGTAACTGTTTTAGTCGTATGTTTTTAGGTAAACTAAAAATGGCTCTTTGTGCTTTTTTATACCTATCATCTCTACATTTTTTAAACATACCCGTTCTACTGAGCGTGACACCAAGATATTTAAAATCGTCAACAATATCTAATACTTTATTATTTAATGTGAAATTTACGTTGCCAGAATATTTCCCTCTACTAAAAATCATAATTTTTGTTTTTTTCTTGTTCACAGTTAATTTCCACTCTTCACAATATTGATTTATGAATTTAATGCTTTTTGCAAGCCCTTTGCATGGTCGGCAAACACAATTGTGTCGTCCGGCGTACAATAAAACAGTAATTTTTAAAAAGTTTGCAATTTCTACATCATTAAAACTGAGTTGTTCACAATCATTTTCAATCAAATATTTCTCTAGATCGTTCACAAAAATATAAAATAGCATCGGGGATAAGTTTTCCCCTTGTCGTACCCCTATGTAACTATTGAAAAATTGTGAGCATTCACCGTTCACAGCCACACATGATCGGATGTCCTGATACATGTTGTAAATCAATGTGTACATCTTTCCGGTAATTCCTGATTTAATGAGTTTGTACCATAAACCTGGTCTCCACACAGAGTCAAATGCTTTACTGTAGTCAATAAAGGCACAAAACATTTTTTTTTTTTTTTTGAAATAGATATCAATCAGTGATTTGAGGGTAAATATATGATCCAGGGTACTATGGTGTTGCCTGAAACCTGCTTGATTTTCATTTATATGGACAACCTCACAAAGACAAAGTCCATTCCTCTAAATTATCTTGTGATGTAAGACCTTTAGGAAAGTGTACGTTTTCTTTCATACCATCAAACATTTTCTGCCACTCAGTATAACAATACACTACTTTCTCTGGACTTTCTTTAAACATTTCATCTCTGTGTTTTATTAAATTTCTTATCCAGAAAGATTTATCGCTTTGTGTTGGATCCGCCAGTAGAAACGTCGTAGGGGATTCAAAACGTATTGGCATGATGCTGGTAGTAACATAGATGAATAAATGAACAAGGAACAACAACTCTTATATACATGACAATTTATTTTCAATATACTATACAATATGAATTTACAATACATCGTTATACATTTAGTATGATACCGTATAATATCTAATTAACATATGCATAGTTCATACATTCGTAGGGGATCATCATACTATATCTTTGAAACTGAATTGTATGTACTGGGTTTATATCCTCACTGTAGGTATACTGGCATCCAATCAGAGGTTCGGAATTTTAAAAATCAATTGAATCAAACTTGTGATAATAACAACACATAAAACTATAATTTGTGTTGCATATATAAATATAGTTTGCCTTGTTATTATAAGTTTATACAGTTCTCACAAACAATGTCCATAGTTAGGAATACAGCTGTACAAAGGATGAGAATTATATTGTCAATTTCAATATATATAATCAACCAGGTGTGTGGCTAAATATATGAGAGGTCAAAAGTTATTGCATAAACGTCTGTATGTTTATAAGAATCAACATGTTGCGTGATCCGTAATGATTTGTCAGAGCTGGATGGGAGGTTAGTTGTCTGATCTTTATTTAAGAATGTGCCATAATTATGCAGGGTGCTGCGTGTGCGTAGCAGGAGGCGCAATTAAAATTATATAAATTAAAATTATATCTCCCCCCAATAAATTAAACTGACCCACTGAACTGCGGCGGCTCTTTCAGTTGAGTGCTAATTTATTATGTACCATGCTGTGTTTTACGCGTGTTCAAATGCAGCTATAAGCTATACAGAAACAATTTTAAATATCTCACGCATTCAGCTAACTCTCTGATCTCTGTCGACTTTCTCTACAGACCTTATAAAACTTATATTATCGGATTTTTTTTCTAGTTTTTGGGGGTTAAATGGAATAGAGTTATTAGTGACATAAGTTTGCGAAACAATTTTTAAATATCTTATGCACTACATTAACCTGCCTCTCCGTCGACTCCCACCTCCTATGTTATAAAAATTATCTTATCGGATTTTATTTCTAGTCTCTGGGGTTTAAGTGGTAGAATTATTAGTGACAGAAACTCTCTATGAACAAGCATAATTGAGGGGCCAGCTTCTCATTTTCTGTTACCTCATAATGAGAAGAGTGGAAGGAGGACGTCCCTCTCCTCCTGCCTACCTCCTTCTCATTCTGCCACATTATACTCCCTTAACCGTCACTACTATTAAAGCAGCATTAAATTCACGACAATTCATGTAAAACTTCAGTATTCAATTCACGCTAACTTAATACACGAATTTGAACCACTTGTGACTTATTCTAACTTAGTCAGTTCACAATTTATTATCAAATGTGACACATCGTTGGAATCGCTTACATTAATACAATATATCGTTGTTTTTATAATTTCACAATACATATATTTTACGGGTATTACGGCGACTTTTCATTAAATATTTAAACTATTTGTCAATTGAATTCAATCCTTAAAAGTTAAGTTTATTAGTAGAGCTTTTGCTCTACTCTTACGATGGTGTTGGTCTGAGTGGTTTTCTGTATGATTAATTTCACAACAATAACTTTACATTTGTCGAATTGAGAACATATCTAACTCCATGTGTGTGTTAAGAATAACTTTTTTCGTTGCACCACGAACCCACATTTTGAGATTTGGGCTAAGATGATCAGATGAACACTGATACAAATGACGCTTCAATGCACCATCTCTAATACAATGTTAGCCATGTACAGGCTTTTTATGGGCTATGTTAGGTGACGTTACGCGTGACACGTGACCTGAGCAATACACTTAGACCTGACCTAGCTAGAGCTGTAGCAATAATACCAACCTGACAGATAGCCGGGTACTGTATACGACACACAGTGGCGGATCCAGCATAGGGCGTACCCGGCCTACGCCCCCCCCCCCTTATTGATGTAAATATTGCATTTTCATGCATTTTTTTTAATAAAGTGAAGCTAACACCCCTTTTTTCAGCCAAAATGTGGCTTACGCCCCCTCCTCTTGCACATTTTGGATCTGCCACTGACACATGACCTGCAAGTCAACGTTTCGTGTTTGCTGGGAGCTGAAGTGCACCTGGCATGAATAGTAGGCCTAATACGGTAACCCTGACCAGATGTTGGGCCAGCGTCGTAGACGGTGTGCCAGCATTGAAACAAGGCTGGCTCCATGTGATTGTTGGTTCAATGTTTGTCCACCATCCGACGTTGGACCAACGTTAAGCCAACATTGATTTAACGTCTTGTCTCTCTTGGCCTGCCAATACACATGTATAGGGCCTATATAATAGGCCTATCGGCCACTCGCTGCTCAACAAAACAAACATTCACCCGATGTGGCATTTATGTTGGGCGAGCTTTGTAGAGATGCTCTATTATTAAACCAGCAAAAAAACAATTCATTTGTAGTAAAAACTCAGGTCTAGGGCCTACTGGTGCCTATAGTATCAATACGTTCTGTAAACTTTCAAAACACCCCTCAGGCAATGCATAGCCTAATCCTGCTATGCTTAAACTAGTGTTCAACTGCAAAATGTGCATGCCTGAGACAGTCAAGTGTAGGCCAACAGTTGCCTATTGAGTACAGACTGACAGCATTAACATAGCCACTGAACTGATTACAAGATACTACTTAAACGAGACATTGATCCAATGCTGTTTTAATGCTAGGCCAACGTTTGACGCTGGCCCAACATTGAACCAACATTGAATAAATGTACAATGTTTGAGAGAAAGTCCTCCTGCAGCCCAGCAAACACAAGACATTTGTGTAACATTTATACAACGTCAGCCCAACGTTTTCGACGTTGGTCCAACATTGCATGAAGTCATACAAATGGTCACTGAGTGTCAATACAAGCTTTTGGGGTCAAGCAGTTTCCAAATCCCCGCAGTAATACAGTCAGTTTGTTTGCAAGCCAGCGACCAAGTAGGGGCAAGGGCAAAGTGCTTTGAATTATTAATTCATAGATGTCGCTCAAGTATATAGGCCCCTATGAACTTGGTGTGATTTGAGAACTTGCTCTTAATGAGGCTTTGGGTATGAAACGCATATTTAGTATTATTATGGAATAGGGCCTTGGCCTACCCACGGGCACTACCCTGCAAACACTGTACGTAATATAACGTTCATTAAGGTCCCATTTTCGTCATTCATGGATAAACGTAACGAGGACGTGCTAAGGACGTATTCATAATAACCCTAACGTCCCCAGAACGTCCCAATAACGTTACATTTATGTTTTACGTTCTAAGGACGTAAATGGGAGTTCACAGAGTTACGTCCTAAGTACGAATGCTGTACATTATGGGGACGTTAATACAACGTAAAATGGTTTGCAGGGTATTGCCTTCTGGGGGACCCTTGTCCCGCGAATTTTGACAGTTGACCACACCTTTAATAAATCTCATAGCCATATGCTAAGCCCCAGAAGTGACATTTAAATTAGGCTATTATTGTTTTAAACTCTATAGCAAGTTATTAACTCACTAATTATATCAATAACTTTGCAATCTCAATAGGGCCTATATCTAGGCCTATCGAGTTGCGAGTTCTATAGTGAGTTGTGATAGGCCTATTGAGTTCAAGAAAATAGAAATGCAAATGTCGCCTTCACACATAAAACATAATTAAAACGGAGTACTTAGCTATTCGTTTCGGAAAGTTATGATGGGAACCGTCATTTCGAGGCTGCCCATAGAGGTACATTATGAAGAATCACGTAGGCCTACTATAAGCCACTGCCTAATAAAAAATAGACATTAACATGAATAAATTAGGGCCTAACGTTACACATAGGCCTACATTTTATCACGATGTAAACTGATTTTCAATGGCATATGCCTGATAGAACAGGCCTATTGAGATCCTTGTTGAACTGAGATGGTGGGGCTAAGGGTCTAATTTTCGGGAAGGAGACAGCCAAAGTAGGTTCACATAACATGTGGTGCCAAGGCGCAGAAAACAAGAGAGATCCCCCAGGTCTATTTAATATTGTGCTGCAGTCTCACACTGTTACTACGCTGGTCTATCATTAAAGGGACTGGCCCACGCTAAAATCATCAACATTGGCTCAACGACTGTCACAGTGGAAGTAGTTAATCTGTTTCCTGACTCAGTTAGGCTATTTCAATTCTGAACACTATACACTGCCATCACATCTGAGCAAATAGCAGTAGGGGAGAGTGGGGCACCTTGACCCAGTTTTTCTATTTTTCAACCCCCTCTCAAGTCAGAATGGGACTGAATTATGTTTTGTATGGCAAATGACAGAGCAGAAAAGGGTAACATCCTGGCATAAAATAACTTGAAGATAAAAATCAGATTTCAATTATTTTTTGTCATAGGCTCAACCTGCCCCACCTACGGGGCACCTTGAGCCATGAGTCACGATAAAAATTGAATTAACGGTTTTGAAATGACACAAAAGCAGCATTATTGCCATCTGTGATAGCCTAGTTAAATATGATTTGTCTTTGTACAGCACCCGACTTTTATTGAAAAATCAAGTGGCTCAACGTGCCCCTATGTTCAAGGTGCCCCACTCCTAAATTTTACATTGAACTATGGTTCAACGTGCCCCACTTTTCATGGCTCAACGTGCCCCCATCAAAATTCCTCAAGATAAAATGGCTGCCAATTTTTTTCTTGCAAAAACAAATGTGAAATAGTAGTTCTTAGTCAAAATTGGCCTTAAATGTGTTTCTGTGAGTCACGATAAAAATTGAATTAACGGTTTTGAAATGACACAAAAGCAGCATTATTGCCATATGTGATAGCCTAGTTAAATATGATTTGTCTTTGTACAGCACCCGACTTTTATTGAAAAATCAAGTGGCTCAACGTGCCCCTATGTTCAAGGTGCCCCACTCCTAAATTTTACATTGAACTATGGTTCAACGTGCCCCACTTTTCATGGCTCAACGTGCCCCCATCAAAATTCCTCAAGATAAAATGGCTGCCAATTTTTTTCTTGCAAAAACAAATGTGAAATAGTAGTTCTTAGTCAAAATTGGCCTTAAATGTGTTTCTGTGAAACGAAAATTGTTATTTAATACTACGTTTCAATAAGAATTAGAAGAAATTAAAATCACCCCGTCAAATTCACTTTCTTGTTAATAATTTTAAAAAATAGCAGAACAATTGATGAGGTGATCAAATAGGCTATGCCCTTTAATTTTTGCCCTTAAATTTTAATTTTTTTCGTTCACACAACACCAGGTTGTCATATTGACGGGATATCTGGCGATTGTGACTTAAACAAACAGAGAAAAAACAAGTGGTTCAACGTCCCCTATGGCCAAGGTGCCCCACTCTCCCCTAGGCCTACGTAGGCCTACTAGCATGCTATGTGCCTATAGCTACTAGCATGCAGTACCTTCCCATACCTGTCATTGACTGGGGTATGCCTAGTAAAATATATGCCTACACCTCTCAAACTGTCAGGTTAATATAAACAGTTTCTGTTTAATATATTGGCTCTCAATAATGAACTGCACCACAGTCCCAGCCCAGGACCACACAGGAAGTCGCCTGAGCCTATAGGCCTATTTCCATTAGGGTAGGCCTACCCGATTATCCCTAATAAACCGGATATAGGCCTACTAATAAACACAGAGACGCAGTTGGGGGCGTATTTATCAGGTGTTTATTATGTTCACTGAAATCAGTGTGCAGTCTACTCAATAGGCCTACAGGTGTCGACTTGGGGTGTAAAAAAGAGATGTGACAGATCAAGGCTGACCCTGTGCACGCTATGTCTCGTTTCGCCGGGAATTCACAACATTGCACGTGGAACGCATGACCACCACCCATCCACCCCCTCCCCGACTACACATTGAAAGCAAAATTGAGCTGACGACAGTCAGACATGAGATACAGGATAGCTACTGTTGGATTCAACACCTCATTTGGACCCCGATTTAGACCAATAACCTATTTGCTGCTTAATTGTGAAACAGCTGCATCTTAGCTTTCCTGAAAAAAATTGACGTGGTGGGGGTAAGGATCATTTTTTTCTCGAATTTTTTTTATATTACAATAGGCTCTCCCAAGTTTCGAAAATGTTTTTGGGGACAGTGTTTTCAGGAGGGGGGGGGGGGGGGCTGGGAGTATTTTTTTTTAAACTTGATGAAATATAATAAAGGCAGCTAGCCAGACAATTGCATAATGACCACCTGTCAATTAAACCACAACGCTTATGATCACATCTGAATAAACAATAACGAGACATTCGGAAGCCATTTATGTTTAGGTGTCTAACTCTAATTCCTGGGGATGGTTTCATATTGTTTTCGTACCAAAAACAGTCATATCTAGTTTAATAATGCTGATCTACTTGAAGCGATTATTGCTCAGGGCCAGGGCTGCTCAGGGGCGGATCTAGCTTTTCACTGACGGGGGGGGGGGGTTAAAACTTGACAAAAGAATATTGCACTACAGCACGGGGTCTGAGAAGCTCGCCCCGGGAATTTATTTGATTTTCAGAGGCTTTCTCCTGCAATTTAAAGCCTATTGTGCACTGTTTGTCCCTCAGTGTGTTACAAGTGCATAAGGAAACCCCTATATAAAATTACATTTTTTTTAAGGGGGGGAGGGGGTAACTCGTCCAGCCACCCCTTTGGATCCGCCCCTATTGCCTCTATCTATCGCTTTAAACAGCAACAACAGAGCCCGTGTGGGGTGTTGATGCTGTATGCCGTCACCGTGTTTATCCCCCACCCACGAAGTAGGGGCGGGGGGGGGGGGGGGTATTGTCATCACCATGTCTGGCTGTGCGTCTGTGTCTCGTTTCCGGACGATATCTCTGAAACTGTTAGCCGGATTGCTTTCATATTGCATACACCCATTTCTTAGGGGGTGTAGATGTGCTTTTTGGGGTTATGACCTTTGATCTAGTTTTTGACCTTTGATTTTGAGGCGATTATAGACTTTAATTGATGCGGATGATAAGTTCATTTTCCGGACGATATCTCGCAAAGCGCTTGCTGGATTGTTTTCATATCGCACACACACATCCCTCAGGGGGTGTAGATGTGCCTTTTGGGAGGTTATGAACTTTGACCTAGTTTTTATCTTTGATTTTGGGGCGATTATTGACTTTAATTGATTACGGATGATAACTTCAGTTTCTGGACGATATCTCGCAAAGCGCTTGCTGGATTGTTTTCATACTGCACACACACATCCTCAGGGGTGTAGATGTGCCTTTTGATGGTTTTGACCTTTGACCTAATTTTTGACCTTTTATTTTGAGGCGATTATTGACTTCAATTGATTGCCGATGATAAGTTCAGTTTCCGGTCGATATCTCGCAAAGCGTTTGCTTTATTGTTTTCATACCGGTACTGCACATTGCATACACAGATGTGCCTTATGGGGGTTGTGACCTTTGACCTATTTTTTAACCTTTGACTTTGAGGCCATTATTGACTTTAATTAATGGCGGGGGATATCGTTAGCGTCAGTGCTCTTGTTAAATCGCTGAGATTGATTGATACGATAAATTGCTGTAGGCTATAATGCAATGTAGGCCTATAGCTTTTAGCCAATTAAACTTCATTATGATATGCGCTTATGAATTTGTGTGACAAGGTCTAGCCTCGCTAATCCATACGCGCACATTATAAAGCTTAAAACGACTCAATCAGGCTAAAATCACAAAAAAATCGGTGATTTTATTTTGGCTTCTTAATATGACCATATGATGTAAACATGTTCATAGACTAGAACTGCAAAAGCTTTTTAATTTTTGTGCTGCTTTAAGGGGGGACTTGATTTGACCCCTCTCTGGGTCTGCCTCTGGCATAGAAACTATGGGATAAGGGGCAATAAAAGCTAAATGACTGGATTACTGGCTCTTTGATGGGTAGATCACAGAAAGTGGTCGTAGACTGATTTTGTTCATCTGAAATTATTGTTGACTCCATGGTACCCCAAGAGTTACTGTAGTACTGGGACCAATTATGTTTTTAATTAAAAAAAATGGCTCACAGTAAATCTTAACGGATTTCGTCGTTAAAAAAAGACCATTTGTGCCGAAAAAAATAACGAAGAATTGACCACATCCATCCACATTGTCGTTTATTTGATGATAATACTTTTAAGATAAAAATATATTATTCAATTACAACATTTCTGAAATAGTGTTTACTGTTTTTAACGTTGTGTTACAGTTGACGGCATGGGTCGATTGACAGATAATATACTTGCTATTCTGGGAATTAAACCTTCAGATCGGGTTATCATTATGCCAAAAGATGAAGTTTCTGTACAATCGTCAATTGCCAGCCAGAACGAACACAGCGAAAATACCACAAAGCCTCAGTCGTCTGATCAAAAACATAATTATACATCACGATCGACTAGTGCAATCTACATAGCATCACAACTGAACAAAGAACATCGAACTGTTGTCGTTGAGGATGGTAATCTGAATAAAAATCTGACGAAGGAGCATCAAATTGAAGACTGTGATAGCTGCCGTTATGTTGGTACAGCTACTCTCGTTGGAGCTGCAGCATTTACTGCCAAATTTGGTTTCAACAAAGCATCATCACTTTTCTTCGGCTGGCGTCGACAGGTGTTCAGGGTACAAGTAGGATTAGCTTGCACAAGTAAAGAAACTATTTTTAGCCTTATTGAAGCAGCAATTCTGGGTATTTTTGCTATCCCTCCCCCCCCCCCTTACCCTTCGCCAGTGTGTCTGCTCACAATTTCTTCTAAGCTCCATACTCCATATTTTCAAAGATTTGTATTTTTTCTGGGAGTTAAATTGCCCATACACTGTATCTTGGACCTTTTCGCAAAAGAAAGCTGTCCCATAATAATTGGGTCATCACATCACATGCGTTAATTAAGGCTTGTTTTCGTACGGTTTCGTCCATCTTCAATCTGTTTTCGTCAAATTATTACCTTGTCACCCTGATATCTACAAAACCGCTTTTTCGATTCACTTTGTGCTCAACAAACTGGATGAAAGTATTAATTCCTAGGCTGCATCAATTTTTCAGAAAGTTTGAGAAAATATTCGGGTCATGGCGGCCAACTTTAATCTTTTTTCGTCAAATTAGGATCTTGTCACCCTGATATCTACAAAACCAAACCGCTTTTTCGATTGACTTTGTGTTCAACAAACTGGACTGGATGCAAGTAATAATTCCTAGGCTGCATCAATTTTTCAGAAAGTTCGGGAAAATATTAGGGTTATGGCGACCATCTTTAATCTTTTTTCGTCAAATTAGGACCTTGTCACCCTGATATCTACAAAACCGCTTTTCGATTCACTTTGTGTTAAAAAAACTGGATGCAAGTATTAATTCCCAGGCTGCATCAATTTTTCAGAAATTTCGGGAAAATATCCGGGTCATGGCGGCCACCTTTAATCTTTTTTCGTCAAATTATCACCTTGTCACCCTGATATCTACAAAACCGCTTTTTCGATTCGCTTTGTGTTCAATTTACTGGATGCAAGTATTAATTCCTAGGCTGCATCAATTTTTCAGAAAGTTCGGAAAAATATCCGGGTCATGACGGCCATTTTTAATCTTTTTTCTTCAATTTAGGTCCTTTAGATAACTTCAAAGCCACTTATCCGATATGCTCAATATTCAACATACTGCATAGTAGTAGTATTTCCTAGACTGCATCAATTCGGGAGAATATCCGGGTCATTGTGGCCATCTTTAATTTTTTTTTTGTCAAATTAGAACCTTGTCACCTTGATAACTTCAAAGCTGCTTATCCGATACACTCAATATTCAATCTACTGCATGGCTGACGCTAATATTAATTCCTAGACTGCATCAATTGTTTCAAAAAAATTCGGGAAAATATGTCATGGCGGCCATTTTTAATCTTTTGGGTCAAAATAACACCTATGCAGCCTAAAGCTGTTAGCCTCTGCCTCATAATATTACTTGATAATTACATGTACAAATTGATTATCGGGTAAAATTATAATTAATGTATAGCTCTTATTTGAAAAGTGCGAGGGGGAGCCTTCTTGGGTGTTTACATGTAATGATAAACACTTACATCTAGTTCTTTTAAGATGCGTGTAGCTCTTTCACAGCTCAGACAAGTCTGAACACGAGAGCTGTAGCACAATGATTTGGGTCACTGCGACAGTTTTCAACTGAACATTTTTTGTAAGCATGATGAACTCCTTTAATATTATATCTTGGAACAGTATATCAAGTTTGATAATGGCTAACCTTGTATTTTTTGCAAGGTCACGGAGTCCAAAAGAAGAATTGTGTTGTCATCATGTTCGCTCTATATGTTGTAATCACATCACAACATACAACAATTGTATCAAAAGTAACGTTACACATGGGCGACCTCTGGATCAAGAAAATGAATGACCCTGCTCCATTTTTATTAGCTGATCCGGCCTTCAGGCCTAATTAGCTCATCCGGCCTTTAGGCCTAAGATGAGCTTATGCCATCGCGTTGCGTCTGTCCACAATTCAAAAGAAATGTTTCTCCCCCCTCAATTCTTATCCGATTTCAATTCTGTCTGGTTTGTTTGAAAGAGCTTGGGCCAGTGCACTGAACGTCCTTACGGATTTGAGAAATTTTAATTATTAATTAACTTATGACCTAATTAAGACCTAATTAGGGCACTCTGTCCACCATTCACAAGAAATGTTTCTCCTTCCTCAATTTTTAGCCGATTCCAATTCTGTTTGGTTTGTTTGAAAGAGCTTGTGCCTGTGCTTTAAATTTCCTCACGGATTTGAGAAATTTTATCTAATAATTAACTTATGACCTAATTAAGACCCAATTAGGGCACTCACAAGAAATGCTTCTCCTCCCTTAATTCTTATGTCGGAGTCCAGTTTGAAGATCAGTGATTTTCACTTTTTTTCAAGGTCACACATACAAAATTATGACTTGATGAATTTCTATCCCATCCCACCATATTAGCGTCAGTGATGATTTCTACGAAATCTATGTTAAGCTTTAGGTTGGGTGACTGAACTTGACCCATCGGGAACACATTTATGTATTTCTGCGAACATAAATTTGTATTTTGTTATCATGACGAATGCTCTGTCAGTGTTAGAACCGTATCGAGTCACTCAACATCTTCTATTGTGTCTGTGTGGGATGTCCTGTTGTCTTCACTTTTCCTCATATTTTTAAATAACATTATAAAGGTGATTTTTAACTCCAGTGAATGTGCTAGAATATTAAATGAAGACCTGAATAAATAATTTGGAAAATTCAATTTAATTTTCAAAATACAAAGTATAATACTAGAGGGAGATTGTAACTGTAGATGTTTGTGGCCTTTTGAATTTAGGCAGCCAGTTTGCATTTTAAGCAATGTTGATGGTCATTTTGGCTTTGACAGATTTTTAGTAGAGCTTTTCTCTACTGTTCCAGTTGTCTGGGCTTAATGTATTTTAGTGTCGATTTATTCCACGATAATGACGTTAAATTCGTTGAACTGAGAACATATCTAACGTCATGTGTCTGGTAAAAAGAACTTTCTTCATTGCACCACGAGGTCCAATTTTGAGATTTCTATTTAGATGCTCAGATAAACACAGTTAAATATCTGTATTTCTGTGATAACATGTCAGCCTTAAGAGATGACGCCTGACCCAGTAAACAGTGTACAGGTCAACCCAGTAAACTACATGTATATATGTACTGCTCACTGGGTCAACAAGTACTCCTTACAGTTGATTAATTAGGTCAGTTCGGTGACGCTTGTATGCACGGCAGGTGCATTAGGCCCCAACGCAGTGACACTGCACAGCAAATACACAAGGCATTCAACCAATGCTGTTTCAATGTTGGCCACCGTCGCCGTCGTTGGCTCAACATTGAAACGTATTGGGTGAATGCCTCGTGTTTGCTGGGAGGACTGCATCATATCTCTACAGATCTGTAGAAATACGATGCAATCTTCCCACCTGCCCAGAAAACACAAGGTAGTACATCATCATGTAACTGTATCCCGGGATCTGTATCTATGCAGATACAGTCATGTTATTATGTCTTTATATTATTCTGCCTCCATTCTCTGTCTACGTGAAAAGCGCGACAAGCATTTCATGGGTGTATATCCTTTTTTTGCTAGGGCCAAGCAAACACTTACACAAGACATTCAACCAATGCTGTTTCAATGTTAGGCCGGCGTCGCCGTCGTTAGCCCATCATTGAGAAACTAACAGCTCCAACGATTTTCATCGTGTTTGTTGGGTACATAGCCAGCGGCTCCAGTTATCCTGGAGGTGTCGGTGACGAAATTTTGCTGCATTAGGAGAGGGGCTGTTCGATTAAATTCTGATCAATATAATTATAAATAGTATAAATTGTATTAGAGGTAGGCCCCCAGGGGGGCTGCTCCCCATAAATCTGCCCCCCCCCCCCCATCCGTGAAGGAGAAAACACGTTATTAGGGTTGTTTTTCGTGAAAAACGTGCGTAACGCGCGTTACGTGTTTAGGTGGTATAAATGACCTAAAACCTCAAATAAGTTGATTTTGAAAGAGAAGAATGTTTAGAAATACCGAATCAGGGGTCTTTTTTTCAACCTTAACTCAATGGCAAGTAAAAAGAGGTCTTTTTTCAAGTGAGCTTGCAGTGTTAAGGGGTCATTTTTCAATTTCACTTGCAGTATTTAGGGGTGGTTTGCAAATCTGGGCGCCAGGTTTATAGGGAGCTTCCCCCCTGGGGGTAGGCCTAATCGTTTGTATATTAAATACATGTAGGCCTACACGTGTGTTTGCATTTTATATTGTTTGTTAATTGAATGTTAGCCTATATAATCGCATTCTGAAATATTATTTCACTTATTTATATATTTTGATAATATGATCTTCGGATAAGTTTGTAATATAATAGACCTCGATTAAAAAACGGAGAAATAAAAATTTGCCTATGGTATTCACATTAAATTCATCAACCAGGATTATTGAATTTCGCGCATTTCTCAGTCAATTCTCAACAAATTTTGTTGAAATTCTACAAACACTATTGTCCATTCATGTCGTGTCTACCCTGAAAGTTTCGCGAAGTATTGTGAAAGTTAGACCATTTGACATGTAATAAAATTCTGAGACGGAGCTAATGGATTTATAGAGGGCAACATTTTTATTTATTTACTACATCTCAAATGGTCTAACTTTTTAGATACTCATCAAAATTTCGCGAAACTTCCAGGGTAGTCACGACATGAATGGAAAATTGTGTATGTAAAATTTCATGAAAATTGGTTGAGAATTAACTGAGAAATCGGCGAAATTCATCAACCACGGTTAATGTGAATCCGACTATAGGCCTAAGATAATTATAGGAATATGCAGGCTTATAGGCCTATGTAGGCCTACAATTGGCCTGCTATTGTTATAATTGATCTACAAACACACAATATATAATACCTGTATTGTATGACAAAGTTATAATAGGGGCCTAATTGCAAAAAACTTTGAGCGGATTTCAGATAGACTTTCGACTTCAGACTTTCAACTTTAAACTTCGAATTCTGGGCGTTAGACTCTGCACTTCGGTTTCAGACAACTGACAGACTTCAGACTTTGGTTTCAGACTCGGATTTTGGACTTCGGACATACTTTGGACTTCAGACTTTGGTTTTTGGACTCCAGGTTTTGAACAGACATGTATAGTAGGCCTACTTCAGACAGTTTTCGTACAGACGTCGGACATCAAACTTCAGATTTCGTCAGACTTCTTACATCAGACTTCCGATTGTTGACTTTAGACATCAGTGGCGGATCCAGCATAGGGCGTACCCGGCGTACGCCCTCCCGTTCTTGGTGAAAATATTGAATTTTCATGCATTTTTTGGAATAGAGTAAAGCAAACACCCCTTTTTTCAGCCTAAATGTGGCTTACGCCCCCTCCTCTTGTACATTCTGGATCCGCCACTGGACATCAGTTTTCAGACTTCGGATTGTGGACTTCGGACATACTTCAGACGTCGGATTGTAGCCTTCATTGTCAGACATCGTACAGACTTCAAACTTCAGACTCAAAGACTCGGGCAATTTATTTGTCACACAACAAAAACAAACATCTACATATGTAACCAAATAAGCTCAAGAAATACATTATAATATATGTTATGAGGATCAAGAGAACTGCTGATCAATGGTGATCGCTATCATGCAGACCACTTCAGACAAACTTCGGATAGTTTTTCAGACTTATGACAGACTACAGACAAGCTTCGGACAGACTTCAGACATCAGACCCCTACTTCAGACTTTGGACCTCGGCCAGACTTCGAACATCAGACTTCGGATTTTGGATTTCTGACTTTGAATTTCACACTTCAGATTTAAGACTTCGCACAGACTTCGAACTGCAGACATCAGAATTCGAACTTCAAACTTTGAACTTTAGACTTAGAGCTCGGATTTTAGACTTTGGATATACTTCGGACAGACCTCGTCCTTCGGATTTTGAATTTCGGTCTTTGAATTTCAGACTTTGGATAATATAGGCTACTTCAGATTTCTTCGGACTTAAAGAGTTCATACTTTGGACTTCAGACTTTAAAGTTCAGAGTTCAGAAACCCCCACTGGGTTTTATTACTGTGAACAGTTAAATAATAAATTAAACACCATTTTCTACGACTTGGTCTTTTGATGAAAGTAAGCAAATCAGTTAAGCAGTTTTAATAATTATTGTGAGACAGCTCCATTTTAGCTGTCCGTAGAACAATAACCCTGAAGGTCGACACAAGCTCTACTTCAGTGCCGTCAGGCTCTAGTCTCAGCATTTTGTTTGTGGCGATCATTTTAAATTTTGGCGGCCACTTTGTAGTTGGCCAAACTTTGTTGATAGTGTTTAAAACATATCGATCCCAAAAAACTGTAGACGTTAACTATATATGAGGGATTCTATAATTTTAAGCACCAGCACTGTCCGCACCTTGTAATATTTATTATTGAATATTTTGATTTATTTTGATTACATAAATGCAATGAATGACCTTCATTTTACAATATAGCAATATTACAACTCAAAAAATTCTAACATAACGTGTTTCTTGAAAGAAATATTATGTAAATTTAGCCAATTTTAGCCAAAAAGCCTTGTCCCACATTCTAAATCCCACATAAACAGGCGATTTATTCTGGACTTCCTGTATTATATATTATATTTGTTTCTGATATAATGCTAGTGCAAAACACTGTCTATAAGATTATATACAAGTTTTTGAAAATAATTTTATAATTTCACCACTTTTTATGAAATTTATGTCTGTCCCACGTTGCAGCCACTCTCCGTAACGCTTATAGTTTTCAGGTAATTTCTATACTTTTTCTGACCAAAATATCACTTGTCTGGTGCAAAACAGTTGCGCGAGACCTTCGTGCAGTGAATCATGAAAAAAAAGTATAATAAATGTGTTTTTGTTTAGAAATAATGTAAGGTTTGTGCAAGTCTTTGGGTGAGTATTTTAATTCAACGTCTCTCCATAACGCGATTTTTTACACATAAATACTGCAATTAAACTTTTAAGCACCCCTACAACCTCCAAGCCTACTACAACCTCATTTGAAAAAAACAAAAATAATAATTATAGTATAGCATAATACATAGATGCTATCCACGGTTTAGTAAAAAAAACGTCTCTCCATAACGCGTATTTTCTGTCACTCCATAACAAAAATAAAAATGTTATGGAGAGAAAAATTAGTCACAAATTACCCTTTTACTCATTTAAAAATCGCTATAAACCTTTATGAATTTGGTATTTTAACCAACAAGTGACACTTGTTGAAATAGTAACTTTTCTTTTTGTCTTTTTAATTGTGTTAGCATCGATATTTAGTATTTGTTTATTGTCACTCCATAACAGAAATAATTGTCGTTATGGAGAGACAATGTTCGTCATTATTACTCTCCATAACGACAATAATCGTAACGGAGAGTAATTCTTATTTCATAATTTAAGGGTTATTGTCATAAGGTGATTCTTTCTAAATTAAGTGATCAACATTATAATAGCCATGTTCAACTACTTGTTAAATATGGTATACTTTTGTAAAAGGGTCACTGAGAAATTTAAGTTTGAAGATTACTCCGTAACATAAATTGGTCTCTCCATAACATTAAATTAGTCTCTCCATAACGGTGAGAAAAAATTAAATTGATAAAAATAAGCATTTAAAATTGAAATTAGGCTCTGCTGACAACGCTATGTCAATAAACAAAGCTAAGTTTACATGTGTTTAAATTTTTGACAATATTCAGACAATCTCATATATCAAGGAAAATATCATCACTGGTGCCTTAAAAATTATAGAATCCCTCATATGTTTTTCTAATGTTGGGCCACAGTCTGCTATTCTGATCCAATACATGTACATAACTGGCATCAATAGGTAGGGGAGATGTGTCTAATAATTATCCGTATGCCCAAAATAGGCTACGGATCAGTATAATTTGTCTGTTCCCACTCGGCAGATATCAGAAACGTTAATCATATTTACTATCATGATTAAGTATAAACATACTTAATATTCAAAATACACAGTCCCTTTGTGTCACACATTCAGAAGCACTGTCACCTAATGAATGGGCAACAGTTTTTGTCAATTTGAAAATTTTTTAATGCAAAATTCACTTAACCCTACGGATACAGCTGGTGTAATGATCTCTGAATAAATCAATATTGCACAATATAAAATCCACAGAATAATGTTGCTAATATCAAAAAGGGTACCAAAATTTTTAAGTGTTTTTTCGTAACGGTTTCAGTATAGAACAACCATTATTGAACAAATCCCCTGCAATTGGTCTTCTCTACATAATTGACATTATCCTTGCCATTAGTCGATTAATTTGTAAGAATCTGCCATCTAAACGTAATGATTTTAATGTAAAAAAGACAAAAACAAATATTATTAAAATTTATATCTTTTTTGTTGGTTGATTAATTAAATGATACAGTGGTATAGGCCCCCTATAAAGCTTCTAAAATAACTGTAGCGTCAAAGTTTGGTTTCAATATTTTTGTAGGTATATATACATCTTCATCCATCCAGTTGTCTGCTACCGGCAGACTCCTGGATATCACGTAGGCCTATATGTGATTTGAGTTCAGAACCCCCCTCCTCTCGGCCAACTCAAGCAGCCCAGACGATCTGATCTGAGTGTGACCTCCACACTACTGTCAGTAAACCGGTGACGTCATAATGAATATTCATGTTGCTCGCACCCCTCCTTTTCCTACAGGCTTCCCACACACCTGTTGTCAAGGTCAGACCGGTGGTCTGATAGTCTGACCTGATGGGACAAGGTGGTATATATACGGCACTATTATTTGCTTCAATGTGAGTGATATCTTGAAAACTGTGCTAGATAGCAGAGTAATTACTATTAAAATATGTACGATGTCAGGGAGGGATATGCCTTGAAATAATTGTACTCATCAAATTAAAAATAGCTGACTTGTGCACTATCGGCCATTATTTCTTTTGTTATGCATGATATCTGAAAATCCGTGCCAGATAGCCAGACCATTACTATAAAACATGTGAGGTTTTCTTGGATGGATATGTGATCAAAATCGATTAAATTCAGAATGGCCGCCATTATCGATTTCAATATGCGCAATATCTGGCAAACCCCGCCGGATAGCACTTCAAAGTAACCAGGGCTATTTTGCGACCCCATACCGGGGCTATTTTGCCACCCTTTAAAAATGGCCGCCAGAGCCTCATTTTTGGTCCGATATGAAAACGGACTTGACCACTAGACTCACTGACCCCTAAAAACTATATAAATATTTACATAACTGGTTTAAGGCACTTTTTTCAATAATTAAATAACTTTCTTGCAAGATAATGACTTTTTATATATTTTATTATATGTAATATATTAAATGGAATAATAAAAAGGTCTATAGACTGTTCAATTAATTTGACTTTCATTCGATTAGCTTCCCAATTATATTATTTTGAATTAAACAATATTTATATGGCAAAATATTTTTATTTGGCTTCTGACAAATGGTTTTAATTCACAAAATATGATCAAAATTAGCTGCAGTGGCAAAATAACCCCGGTACCGGGGCTATTTTGCCACTATACTCTTTTATTTAATAGTCCTATTAATAAAGGCTAAATACAAACTATGCTAAGTAGGCGAATACTTTACACAACCACCCTCAATTATGACACTTTATATTCCCACTAAAAAAAACAGGTTTAATACAGCGATAAAAATATGTAAATAGGGTGGCAAAATAGCCCCGGATTACGGTACTAAAAAGACCAAAATATGAGGTTTGAGTGATGAATATAAATTCAAAATATGCTGACTGTGTTGATATAAATAATCTGTACCCGTAACATCCTCAGTCACACACACCATAGTCACGACAGTGGGTGCCACGACGTTGACTTTTTATCCCCCGACCGACGAAGTGGGGGCGGGGGGTATTGGCGTCGCCTCGGATGTCCGTCCGTCCGTCCCGCGTCCGGATGTCCGCATTTCGTTTCCGGAGTAGAACTCGGTTACCAGTGCATGGATTTCTTTAATTTTTGACACACACATCCCTTAGGGGGTGTAGATGTGCCTTTTGGGGTTTTCGAAATATTTCCTGCTTAATTGGCCGACCATCGGCCATTACTAACTTCAATATGCCTGATATCTGACAAACCGTGCCATATAGCTGGACCATTACTACAAAACAAAATGTGCAGTTTAAGGTAGGGATATGCTCTGAAAATTTTCAACTTGATCAAATTCTAAATGGCCGACTATCGGCCGTAATTAACTTTAATATGCCTGATATCTGACAAACCGTGCCATATAGTTAGACCATTACCACAAAACAAAATGTGCGGTTTCAGGTAGGGATATGCTCTGAAAATTTTCAACTTGATCAAATTCTAAATGGCCGACTATCGGCCGTAATTAACTTTTATATGCCTGATATCTGACAAACCGTGCCATATAGCTAGACCATTACTACAAAACAAAATGTGCGGTTTCACGTAGGGATATTCTCTGAAAATGTTCAACTTGATCAAATTCAAAATTGCCGACTATCGGCCGTAATTAACTTTAATATGCCTGATATCTGACAAACCGTGCCATATAGCTAGACCATTACTACAAAACAAAATGTGCGGTTTGTACACTTCTTTAATTTTTCTGATCCAAAAAAATAATATTCATTCTGTCCAAATTTGCATAAATTCAAGATGGCAGGCAAAAAACAAAACGGGCCAATTGTTATCAAAGTTTTTGAAACGTGCACAGGAGAAGCAAAGTGAGTCATCATCTCAACTGTGTACAATCACCATTTACGGCGATGGGGCTATGCCCCTTTTGAAAAAACACATACAATTAAAATCTACCAACGAAATTCAACATTGATATGGCATTAAATCTATTCCCAGCATCAACCCTTGGAGCAAAAATCCCATAGGATATGTACCAGTCCAATAAATACTATAAAACGAAATGTATGGTTTCAGTGAGGGATATATATGTATGTATATACCCTCTTAATGGCAACTTGCTCAAACTTAAAAAATGCTGACTTGCGACCAACATTGACTTCTGTAATATACACAGTAATCTAGATAGGTGGATCATTATTGTAGAACAGAATGTGAGACTTCGGGGAAGTATGCACCCTGTAAAATTTCTATCACGCGGGCGGGGCGGGGGATTATGGTTTCCGGCTGACCTCTTGTTATATTATAATTAGAGGGGAGACGTCTAAAACGTTCACCCTCCTAGTTGTATTTGGAAATTTCTAAGACAGCGTATTTGTATCTGTATATTTGCTCATGTGTATTTGACCCCACTCCTGAACATTACCTTTTAGACAGTATCATTCTTTTTCACCTCATTAGAAATACCATAGACATTGAGGGAATGGACAACCGACTTCAAATCTCAGGACACTGATTGATGTGTATGAGTTTCCATCTGCGAGAATTGCCGAGAAAGGGGATATTTTACTTCCGCTGTAAACTGTCAACCATATGCTTTTTGGTCGTTTTTTAGCTCCCGCCGTCACCGTAGGTGAGACGGAGGGAGCTATGGATTCTACCTCCGTTTTTTTTTGCCTCTTCTTTTGCCTATAACTTTGTAAGAAAAAAAACTAGGATAACAATTTTTGGTATGTGTGTTACTTCCAGGTGGCTAATGGACAGGTTAAAATATTTTTAATCTGAATTCAATACGCAAGGTTGCAGAGGAGAAAATGATGATATTACGGCGTTGGGCCGTCCGTAAACAATTCGTTTCCGGAGCATATCTCTGAAAGTACTTGTCCGATTGTCTTCAAATTTTACACACAACACCCCTAGGGGGTCTAGTTGTGCCTTTTGGGGTATTTGAACTTTGACCTACTTCTGGTTCAGAACTATGATCTATTTAGACGTTTTGACGCGCACTTCGTTTCCGGAGCAGATCTCGAAAAGTACTGGGCCGATGACAGTCATATTGCACATACATGTTCTCTAAGGTCCCTAGTTGTGCCTTTTCAGGTTTTTGGACCTTGACCTTGAAGTTAACCCAGCACTTAGACCTAATTTATAACATCGGTAAATTCGACTGAAAGATTTTGCGGAATATCATGAAAACCGCTCAAGATAGCTACACCATTACTATAAAACAAATTGTGAGGTTTCAGGAGAGGATGCATCTTGAAAAATTTCAAGTTGATAAAATTAAAAATGGCCGCCTATCGGCCATTATTCACCTCGACAGGCCTGATATTGCGGAATATCATGAAAACCGCTCAAGATAGCTACACCATTAATATCAAATAAATTGTAAGGTTCCAGGAGAGGATGCATCTCGAAAAATTTGAAGTTGATAAAATTCAAAATGGCCGCCTATCAGCCATTATTCACCTCGACAGGCCTGATATTGTGGAATATCATGAAAACCGCACAAGATATCTACACCATTACTATAAAACAAATTGTAAGGCTTCAGGAGAGGATGCATTTTGAAAAAAATCAACTCGTCCGAGTTCAAAATGGCCGCCAATCGGCCATTATTCACTTTCACATGGCCGTTATTTGGTAAACCGTGCTAGATGGCTAGACCATTACTATAAAACAAAATGTGTGATTTCAGGAGAGGATGCATCTTGAAAAAATTCGACTCGATAAAATTCAAAATGGCCGCTTGTCGGCCATTATTCACTTTCACATGGCCGTTATTTGGTCAACCGTGCTAGATGGCTAGACCATTACTGTAAAACAAAATGTGAGATTTCAGATGAGGATGCATCTTGAAAATATTGAACTTGATCAAATTTAAAATGGCCGCCTTTTCGGCCATTATTCATTTTCACATGGCTGATATTTGGTAAACCGTGCTAGATGGCTAGACCATTACCTGATTACTATAAAACAAAGTGTGAGTTTTTTGGGGGAGGATGCACCCTGAAAATTTTTAACTTACGAATTCAAAATGGCCGACAATCAGCATTATTTACCTCGATAGGCCTGATATCAGGTAAACCGTGCTAGATAGCTAGACCATTACTATAAAACAAAATGTGACGTTTCGAGAGAGGATGCCTTTTAAAAACTTTCGACTCAATCGAATTCAAAATGGCCGCCTATCGGCTACTATTTACTTTCACATTGCTGATATTTGGTAAACCGTGTTAGATAGCTGGACCATTACTATAAAACAAAATATGAGATTACAAGAGAGGATGCATCTTGAAAAAAATTGACTCGATCAAATTCAAAATGGCCGCCTATCGGCCATTATTCACTTTCACATAGCCGGTTTTTGGTAACCGTACTAGATGGCTAGACCATTACTATAAAACAAAATGTGAGATTTCAAGAGAGGATGCATCTTGAAAAATTTTGACTTGATCAAATTTAAAATGGCCTCCTATCGGCCATTATTCACTTTCACATGGGCGATATTTGGTAAACCGTGTTAGATGGCTAGACCATTACTATAGAATGAAATGTGAGATTTCAGCTGAGGATGCATCTTGGAAAATTTTGACTTGATCAAATTCAAAATGGCCGCCTTTAGGCCATTATTCACTTTCACATGGCCGATATTTGGTAAACCGTCCTAGATAGCTAGACGATTACTATAGAATGAAATGTGAGATTTCAGCTGAAGATGCATCTTGGAAAATTCTGACTCAATCAAATCAAAATGGCCCCCTATCGGCCATTATTTACTTTCACATGCCCAATATTTTGCAAACTGTGTTAGATGTTAGTCCATTACTATAAAACAAAATTTGAGGTTTCGGGGGAGAATGCACCCTCAGTTTTTAACTAATTTATATCGAATTCAAAATGACCGTAAATCAGCTATTAGTTAACTCGATTGGCCTGATATCGGGTAAACCGTGCCAGATAGGTAGACCATTACTGGGATACTGATTAGGATTATTAATTTCAATGGAGGTTTGCAATCTCTGACAGACTGTCTAGTTCTTATCTTACTCTTAGACTGGGCTTCTTAGACCTAGTTGTCTTGCGTCTTGATTTTTGACCTAGACTAGGACTACATTAATAACCCTATACAAAATTGCTTAAATCAAATTCTAATTCGGAGCGGGAGCTCCTGGACTTGTAGTCTTGTTTCATGGGTATGTAAACATTGTGTTGATCACAATTTCAATCACAGTCAAATTAATTATTAACATCAATATCTTTCAAATTGTAACAAATGTATTTGATAAATGAATACATTATAATAGTTCCTTCTGCTTCATTATCAAAAGTATTTAAATATTACAACAAGAATAAAACATCCAAGCCCATAAAGTATCCTTCTCCCGTGAAAATATGTGGACATAGATCATAAACGTATACACACCAAGACCAATACACATATAATTTGACGTCCATACATGTATTCAATTCAATATAACAATTGTCCGAATTAAGGTCCACTGACATGCTGGCTTAGTGTATACTACAGTCAATTTTGAAACAGCTTCACTTTGCCGTCTAATTTAAATTGTAAACCTCAATTGTTATTGTTTTTAATGTATATATTTAGCATAAACATTCAGTTGGTTCAGTAATTTAAATTATAGTGACAAAATAGCCCAAATTACTCGCCTATCGAACTGATGAAAAACATAAATAGACAGCATGAAATCAGTCATCCCTTTTCCTAGCCGCGCATACGCGCCGTAAGTTCACGAAGATCTCGCGCCTGTTGGTTGTCCATATCTAGAGGTCTATGGAAATACATTTCCAAATTCAAAACTGTAAGCGATAATAACAACAAATATTAAAACTTATTATGTCTCCACCTCTGTACACAGAGGTGAGGACATGTTGGTTTACCTCTGTCTTCTCAGTGTGTCTGTCGCGTTCTGTCCAGCGGGTTCCATCGTGCAGTTCTTTTGTGCAGGCCGAGGCCGCCTCAGCATTGGCTTATCATGTCGTGATTGGCGCCACGCTGAATGTGGGCCAGCGTCACAGACGGCGAGCCAACATTAACCCAGCTTTGGTTCAAAGCATCGTGCTGATATAGTCCATGCTACACAAGCCCAATAGTGACCTGGCAATGTGTCGGTGTAACGTACATCAGTCCAATGTCGGGCCATTGGGGTACGACGCTGGCCAACATTCAAACGGCAGTGGGGCGGTGTATACCATGTGTCCGCATTGACTAGGGCTGAACAGTGCTGAATGGATACTGGCCAGCACTTAACGCTGCCAATGTGTCGCTGTAAAGTGCTTTAGTCAGATGCCGGGCCATTGTGTATGACTCTGGCCGACATTTAGACAGTATTGGGGCGGTGTATACTACGTGCACGCACTCTCGCCATCATGTAGTGCTGACTAGGGCTGAATGGATACTGGCCAGCACAGGCGACGCTGGCCCAACATTTTTCAGACCAGCGTTTTATTGAACGCAGTGTTGACAAGCCACATTGTAATTCGCACATCGCCGTGGTTCCAAAATGGAATAATAAATTCTGCTTAATACTTAATCTTAGGCCAGTTAGGGTAGTGGATGACAGTTGTTGTAAGTTGACATTTCAGTGTGAAGATATTAAAACTGTTGCCCAACTGATTAAGCCTAAAGACGATTAAATTACTGTAGATATAACAAGGCCCGTCAGCGATGGAAATAGGCCTCAGCCTCTAATCATCGTTTAAAAGTGAAAATCATTTAAAACAAGATCAAACTTGACAATAGCCTGCCACCATTATTGAAATTGTCTTAGAACTGTAAGGGTCTAGCTGTCTGGTCCGGTTGTAGATATTACGCATATAAAAATAATAATAGCCTATAATGGGCCATTTTGGCTGCCATGACCTAGTTTCTGTCCAAACTCTTGCCCAATTTCGAACTCATCCGAGCTATTAGTGAAATGGATATATGGTATAAATTTTGGAGCGATACATAAACAAATGTTGAGTGAATCACGTTAACAAGAAAATTTGTCGATCGGGAAAAAGTCGAGGTCATAGGGGTCACAAAAAGGTCAAATGTGAAATTAGTCAAGCTTTAGTCATGATTAACTTGTATGTGAAGTTTAAAGAATTACCAACTGCAAAATGGGCATGCGTGTGACTGTCAAGTGTAGGCCAACAGTAGCCTATTGAGTACAGATTGATGGCATTAATATCAGCCACTGAACTGATTACAAGATACTACTCAAACGAGACATTGATCCAATGCTATTTTAATGTTAGGTCAACGTCTGCGACGCTGGCGCACCATCGAACCAACATTGGATAAAAGTACAATGTTTGAGAGAAAGTCCTCCTGCCCGGCAAACACAAAACATTTGTATAACATTTATACAACGTCGGCCCAACGTCTTTGACGTTTGAACAACATTGTATAAAATCATACAAATGTTTTGTGTTTACCGGGTGTCAATACGAGCTTGGGGTCAGGCCGTTTCGACATCCCCGCAGTAATGCAGTCAGTTTGTTTGCAAGCCAATGACTAAGTAGTAGCCAGGGCTAAGGGCTTCGAATTATTAACTCATAGATGTCCCTCAAGTATATATGAACTTGCTGTGATTTGAAAACTTGCTCTTAATGAGGCTGAAACGCATATTTAGTATTATTATGGAATAGGGCCTTGGCTTACCCACGGGCACTATTGCATTCTGGGGGACCCTTATCCTGCAAATTTTGGAAGTTGACCTTTAATGTGCATTCCACTTACGTGAAACAAGTTATAGTGCTAAAAGTGGTGGACAGACGGACGGACGGGCGAACGGACACGCCTGACGACGACAATAGGCATCCGCCAAAATTTTGGCCGAGTCCTCAAAAACGGGTTCCACCACATAAAAATACATAGTCTCTACTCTCCACAGGATACATTTATTAACATCATTTACAAAAGCCATTGACACTACATCTATTAGCTATCAGTCTTTATGGTTATGCTGCTGGATGACATCTCCAGGTTTTTTTTTACAAAAAACCCTTCCAGTTTGTTTAGATATTAGCGCTAGTCTACCAGATTACAATTATATAATAAACCAACATAGATTTGCCTACTAGTACTAATTCATTTTATGGTCACCATGAAATGAATTAGTATGTCCACATACATGTCATGCATTGGCTTAGAAAATAGTTTCAACATTGATGATAGAAAGTAATAATAACCATGATTATTTAATTTCAATGTGTTTTTTTTCAGGCTTAATGATGACTGCTGTGTGTCGATTCTTCAATATAGGTATGTTTGCTGCAGAAAGCAGAGATAAAGATGTGAAAGAACTGCTTGTGCAGGATTCCATCGCGATGTGTAAAAGACTGAAGATAACACCACCATCATTCATTTTGAAAATGCAAGAACAAAATAAGTTATCCATACAGAATGAAGCTGTTGATTCCTAATTGTAATTTGTTGAAATGTTCAGAATATCACCCGTATGAATATGGTATGTTGTATTTAGTAATAAATTATGTATGAAGATAGTGATTCCTAATTGTAATATTGTGTTGGCTTGTCACCCACGTGAATATGGTATGTAATATTCAATAATAAATTAAAGGGACTAGCCCTCCACATACTTTGGGTGTATAGTGGGCAGACCTGGGTTCAATTCCATTTCTTTAATTCCAATTCCTGATCCAATTCTTTTTTTTTATTCCAAGTCTAATTCCAATTCCTTTATTTTCAGTTTTTACATTATTGGAAGTCATTCCAATAATGTTTACAAAACAAATTCTGGGCACTGTTTTTTTGTGGCTATTTTCCGTGTGTCCCAAATGACTATCACTCCATAGATCCGGTTTTCTGTCATCACACTGCCTATAGTAGGCCCAGCAAACGTTGTTTCAGAATAAGCATAAATATCTGTATTTGCCGAATTATTAGGATTTCCGTCGTCAATTTTACGACAGCTAGTGGTCTCCAATTTTTTAGCTGTGGGTTTAGCCATCAGTTTATACCCTGTAGATAGCCAATAGATTTTACTGAGAACATTGCTTACTTTGGGATCAAACTAGTCCAATATAATCTTAAGAAATAGTCTCAATGAGAGTCTGAAACAGGGGGAAACTGGCAGATGTTCTACTTTCCAAAGCAAATGTATCGTGATATAGATGCAATATTTTGCAATGATACATCTTGCCTTTGAAAATCTAACCCTTGGTCTTAATAACATCTAGCGCCATAGCCAATATTGTGGTAAAAAAATTATTAATGCTGTTGATCTACATCTTAGGCAAACCATTGGACGAGATGGCCTTCCCTGACCAATTACACACACAACATCTAGGTCACTCACGTCTCTGGATATTTCAACATTGACGACAGACACGTGACATTGATACAGTGCAATGTCAATTAGGCTGAACTAGATCTCAGGCACATCGTTGGTCGAGAAATTCATCTCGACCAATCTCATGCACGATAGCATATCTGGGTCAGTCATATACTGAAGGGCCATCCCACTTTCCGTGAGTGAGCTGATACTGCTATAAACTCGAAAGGCAGTATCTGCTTACTTGTAATGTAAGCAGCTACTGTGTTTGTTAATTGTGTCAGTGTAATATGTCAGTGTATACACACTTACACTGCCCGCCGTAGACACTGCTACTTCGCATGATAAAATTTGCAGATGGATGACGTCATATGTCCCCCACTCCTAATTTCAAGTATTGTAGTAAGCTTGTGATTGGCCGGTGTCACGCCATATTAGGCATCCCCTCGATATTAGGCTTCCCTTCCGGTTCTGCGCAAGAAGGCACCTAATGTGGTCATAGTGAGACAGGTGTGTGTCTCATGGTAAATGATCAGCAGATGTATATATTGTATATTTAATTGCTAGTTGAAGGAAAAGCCTACATGACTTCTGCAATTGCAATATTGCAATCAATGATCAATTGGACACAAATCTATTATCAAATATGTAATACACACACTTATTGTAATTCAGCAGGCATAATCATACTAATATCACAACAATCCTAAATTAAATTGTACACTAATTCATTTTAATTCCTAATACATACTATTTAGTACATTGGAATGGAAATGACATTCATAATTGTTTAATACATCTTCAATTGTGAAGATTATCAATATTTATCAGAAAATTAATATTGATAGATTAGTCTTAAGTAAAAAATACCACATTATTATATTACACTACTGTAATTCAAACCATATTATGTGTTATTTATATTATAAGGCCTTGGCAACAAAAAAATTAATAGAAGTATATAATTAATATATACTATAATACATATAAGATATAGTTAGATTAGGCATCCCTTCGCCATATAGTGTAGCGTGGCGTGTTCAGTGAGAGTGCATAGAGAGGGGTGCCTAATTTTGCTGACAGGTACAAGCACGCCAACACCCTGGCAAGACCTTGGCAAGCCATTGTCAAATTAGACATCCCCTTAGTCACAGTGTGGTGACAGTCCTGGGGAGCCTAATATCGCTGGCTTGGCAAGTCGTTTCTAAATTTAAAATCGCATGGAATAATAAATTGTTACCGAAACTATTAGCAAATATAAAAACACAAAATTATTAAAATTCAGGGAGCGCAATTATACAAATATTTCAGCAATATATCATGTCTATTTTTATTTGATTTTAACTTCCCTTTATCAATAAATATCTATCCACCTATATTTGACATTCTAAATAGAAATATCGCATTGTTACAACAATATATTTCACTAATGTGATCCAAATATATCACATGTTAATAAGGTTATCATGGCTTGACACTAAATAGATAAATAAAAGAAGATAATTAACGCGTATTTGTGTGCTATTAAGCATCATAATCAGCATTGTTCGCATAGTTATACATGTATGTTAAGCCAGTTTTAATTCTGACTTTATTTGTGTTTTTTGTAAATGAATATTAGTATTTAATGACATGTTTAGTCCCGACATCACAAGGGTTTGCTATTGTTAGTCACCCCCCCCCCCCTTCCCAGATCGAAGGTGTTGTTTTTACTGTAACTTGTGGCATCGCCAAAGAACAGAGAGGTGACAGCGGCTTATATGCAACAAGGCGTTATAATGTCCTTATCTAAACGATTAACCCTAGGCGACCAAGCGGATAAAAATGTATGGCCACAAAATCAAGTGCTAATATCATGAATATATTACATCACCGCATAAATGAATGATCGGAACTAATGATGCCATGCAAATATTTATTTACAGATGTATTTACAGGTATCATACAATTATTATTATATTGCAGAACATTTTAAAGAGTAAATGACATTTATAAATATGATTAAGCAGCTAATATATTCACATTTATAGTAGCATTTTATACTGCCATCACAACAAGATTAAATATTTTATATACATTCACTTATAAAATGCAAATATCACAATATAAATGGTAATCTATTACAATATAATATACATTCAATTCAGTTTAATAATGAGCTCAAATTCATAATAGCATATAAAACTGACCATCACAATATTAAAAGTGGTGTTAGTATTTTTAACACTGTCGGATTCAGTGATTGTAGTGTTGATAGATTAAGCTTTCTTTCATAACTTTACGTAAGTACTACTCGTATCAGTGACATATACGGTATGGGTATCAACTAAGATATGAATCAGCTACCAGAACTATTCCACTTATGTACTTTTTCAGTTGATAAAAACACTTTGGGTGTGATAATGGTGTGATAATGGTGATACACTTAAACACCACACATGGTGGGAGTGTTGTATTTACGGTAAAGTAGGGAGTCATCACCATAGACACTAAAACTGTTTATACAGTAAGGTGTTATGCAGTACTAATTATAACAATAAACGGTATCTGATCTTGCGGATAAAAAATATTGTATACAAATATACAAAACAAACATATATATTTATATATATATATATCTTGACAATATTTTCTATAGGTATCCAATGTCCATACAACATATATATTCTATAAGATACAAAGATCTAAGTAAAGCTGTTTCCAGCTATGCAGAAATAACACTTAATAGAATGACATGGCTTCACCATGATATATATTTTAATTTGTATATAATTATATACATTATAATTATTTATATTTAAATAATATATGTTAAATTATACTTCCAATGTATGCCAGCAGCCCTTATGAATATATTTTACTTTGAAAAAAAATGATATGGCTTCAATCTATGTATGTGATACATTTGTAAAGCTTTAAAGTTTAGTAAAAATAATAATAAAATAAAAAATATTATCCACTCCGTAATAAATTTGGTGGTGAACGCTTATAATCTTTTGTCTAGCACTAAATTTACTGCAAACATAACACTCTTGAGACGCAATGTTCGCACCTTTGGCTCTCACAGCTACTGCACCCTCTCATGTTGATCAAACAAAGAACGAGGTGTGATAACACCCCTCCTTGAAACCCCGCCGCAATTAACACTTGTGAGCCCATTACTGTATATTAACGCGTATTGTCAACAATGTATCCACAAGTACCATGGGTACAGCGGATAACAGTAATTAAATACGGTAATACATTTAATTATCTGAAAACTACAAATATTTTCCACATGATGTTGACATAGAATTTTATAATTGCAACAAATTTATTAATTGTCTTTGACAACCAAAGGGTTACTCAATGTGGTCATCGGCGGTATGATATGTATGATCAGTTAACGCTATATGTATCTTAAATAGGAACTTTATTTATTAGGAGGATTATGCCTGGCTAATAAAAAACCCCAGCTAACAGGATACATAGCCCCAATGCTGGGCTGATGTCGTAGACGTTGGGCCAACATTGGGTCTATGGGTCGTGTTGGCTGTGAACCAATCAATGTGTGTACAAATTTAAAGAACTTTCATGAAGTTATGACAAACCGATCTAAAAATGCACATCAAAACGTAGCTTAATTATGTCATGTTTTGATTACACTTCATTCAGCTTGTTTTTGTATTTCTATACAAAAGTTATATATATATGCACAGACAGTCCCTGTAATAACATATCATTGCGTAATGATTACGGTGGAATATAATTTTTTAATCAGAAAAAGACATGACATTTTTTCAAAAAATTTAATTTATGTCTATCGCAACCTTTGTAGTAATTTTTATATAGACAATCGATAATGAAGTGTGGGCCCAATAGTAAATATAAATTGTTTGCCATGTTCATACAAGCCAGCTTGCACGGGACGAGGGGGATGTCTAATTTGGCAACGACTTGCCAAGCTCTGGCCAGAGTGTTGGCGTGCTTGTACTTGTCAGCAAAATTAAGCACCCCTGCATGCGTTCTTTCTGAACAGCCCACGCTACACTGTGGCGAAGGGGATGCCTAATTTAACTATGCCTTATACTTATTAACCTTGTAAAGCATTCCCTGTATAAATATCGTTAAGATATAATCTAATATATAAAAATATGTCAATGTGAAAATTATGGTTTCTATTCTAATAGGCTAGAAAACATGGCGGGGGAATCTAATTTTCCACTATCTGTCTTGTTCTTCTTATTGCAATATTAAGCATCCCCTCATTTGTCTAGGATGGAAAGTATTCTAGCGACCACTAGCTGGGATACGGATTATACTTTCTAACACATAATTAACGTAATTCACTTTAAGTGTGTGTCAAACTATGTTTGCTACTAATAAATACAGAGTTTTCGTAAAATGAAAGCTCTTTTTATCGGACACAAAATAGATTATTAATCTTAGGCGAATCCCAAGCTATGTAATTCGTGGTTTGTTCGGATCTCGATTTGTTTGTAACGGTCTCTTTTAGCAATGAAATCTTGAGGGTGATCCAAACCAAAAATTAATCCGAAAGAAATATAAATTTATATAGCAGATTCTATGTCTATCAAGAAAATCTTGTATTTTAAATACGTTTCAATAGTTCTTTTATATGATAGATATAGTTTTGCATGGTTTTTGAATATGTTCAACCATGTGTCAGTGGTTTTTTATATTATGACTTCGATTGACATCGCCGACATCAATCCGGTCACAATCACGTGGTTAAGTCCATTTCAAATTCTTATATTATCGCTCACGCTGAATTCGTGTTTTTATTAACTATTATTAATAGTATTATCCGTACGCGCTGTTAATCAAATGTCAAAGTTACTGGAGTCTAGATATAGTCTAGACTCGGCTCTAATTGTTACTCTAACTGTTAGTAGACTCAGACTTTACTTTAGTCTATAGTTTAGTATAGACTATGGGAGTATGGAATAAAAATTAAAATATATGATGTAGACTAGTCTACCATTAGACTGGTTGAATCGTCATTATTAGTGTAATAGTCGGCAGCACTTCCAGTCACTAGTGACATATTTTTGGAGTGACAAATTCATAATACAAAATTCATCTGGATTAAATTTGGTTTGGACTGTTCTTTCATGATTTTAATAAAATGTAGACTAAAAATATACAATCTTAGAAATTTAAGCGCTAGTGTTAACTTTAAATTAAGTTAAAAGCACAATGACCATATAATTTTGATTTAATTTAAATCAATGAGAGTGGTGATAGTTCACCAGTTTTAAATTTGATTTAAAATAGCAAGATTTGATGAACTTTTTGAGGCGATAACCAAATGCACATTAAAAATTTGTAGCTGTCTATACTTTATTTTTTTTATGACTATAAAGATCTATAAATAAAATTTATGTTACAAATATTTTTAATAGTTTGTGTATATATTTGATAACCGCTTTGCGTGGTTGTTATTGAATCTGTCTGACCAATTATTTGGATTATTACCCTTATCTTTGTCTCATTGACATTGTTGGCTTTCCATGTGGTCTAGTCAGTCTCAAAACCTTACATTATCATTCACTCATTCTTTGTTTCAATCATGAATTTCCGTTGTTATTAAATTATCAAATTTAACAAATTGAGCATAAAACAAGAATTCTCATAATGCAGAGTAACACTGATCGGTTTCTCATTTATCAAACATTTGCGGAATGACATAATGAAAAAATCATTTGCATTTTTGCATCCAAATTTGGGTTTGGATGATGCTTCCATAACTTTTAATATGTCAAGGGGGATGGAAAATAGTTTCATCTTTGTTATATAAAAATTTGGGTTTCATTCAGGTGAAAAAGTACTATGTTAACTTGTTGTGATTCGCTGAGTAAAAATTTGAGATGGCGTTCACTTTAGACAATATTAATTTTATAAATCAACGATAATTGTGTCAGAGAATTTGTTTAACAAAGATTGATTAACTCTTGAGGCGATAACCACTTTAGCTGCTTTTATGCTAGTTTGTGGTTGACTCACTGATTCCTTTCAGGAACTGTTTTTCCTGTGGGCTATTCTTTGGCATTGCCACTGCGGCCTTATGGGGTTTCAGATAGGTCTTGTTGTCAGGAACATATGTTTTTGGCCTTTTTCCTCGTTGGGAGTTTCATCTTTGTTACCTTAATTTTTTTTGGGTACATTTTATTGTGTGATTTGCAGGGTCAACTTTATAAATTATCTTAATAAGAAGATTGATTCTTGTTGTGATTCGCTGAGTAAACATTTGAGATGGTGCTCGTTTTAATGCAATAGACAATATTAATTTTATAAATCAATGATAATTGTCTCAGAGAATTTGTTTAACAAAGATTGATTAACTCTGGAGGCGATAACCAATTTGGCTGCTTTTATGCATTTATGCCAATTTGTGGTTGACTCACTGATTCCTTTCAGGAACTGTTTTTCCTGTGGGCCATTCTTTGGCATTGCCACTGCGGCCTTATGGGGTTTCAGATAGGTCTTGTTGTCAGAAACATATGTTTTTGGCCTTTTTCCTCATTTTTTGGAGTTTCATCTTTGTTACTTAAATTTTTTGGGTACATTTTATCGTGTGATTTGTAGGGCATAAATTTACAAATAATATAAATAAATAAGAGGAGCAATTGTTGTTTCTAGGATTTGATTTAGCAAGATTTGATAAACTCTGGAGGCGATGATCACATTGGCTGATGCCAATTTGTGGTGGACCCACTGATTCCTGTCAGGATCTGTTTCCTGTGGGCTATTTTCTGGCCTCGCCAGTACAGCTTTCGGTTTCAGATAGGTCTTTGTCAAAACTATGTTTTTGGCACCTTTCCTCTTTGAATGGAGTTTTCTTTTTTTGTTACTTTTGGTCAATGAAGCATACATACCAGCCACTCTTAATCTCAAATTAAAATATACAATATTAGTGCTCATAAAGATATTTAAAAATAATTCATGTTAGGAAGCTAAGATTTAACGTTCTCATTAGTAATAATTTAAATTAATGGGAAGAGATATAGTTGATAATCTCTTGATTTCATTTTATATAATTAATGCAATTATGCCAATTTGTGATGACTCTGGAATAATCCCAGGGGCTGGTTTTCCTGTAGGCCATTCTCTGGCTTTGCCAAAGTGACCTTAGGTTTCAAGTGGATCCTACGAAATTATGTTTTGGGTCACCTTTTTCTTTCTAAGTTTTCCTCTTTGTTGTTTGTTTTGTAAAGCTTAGTGATCCAGCTGCTTTGAAATTAAATAATAATAACAAAAAAACAAAAAAAAAAAAAAAAAAAAAATGGCCACAAGAATTAAATCTTTCATAATTCTTACTTAGATATATATATATATAATAAATAATTAAAATAATTCGGAAGAGTATCCAAGTGTAGGAGTGTAAGGTAAAAGCAATATAATTATTCAATTAAACTACTGCAAGAACATATTATTAGTCAATAAATACAAGGTCAGTTACAACAAGACTTGGCCAGTTGTTACAGGCCGCAGTAATTATTGCATGCCTTATACGCCAACTACATGATGCTCTCTGTCTAGCTTGATTAATCTAGCATCAGGACTTGCGCCAGCTGCTGAAATCAGTGCTAGTAATGATAGACAGGATGCATCCGGACTTGCGCCAGATGCAATGAACTTCATGAAGAACCAAACATATGATTATTCATTTTTAGTTCGGCAGGACTTGCGCCAGCTGTTCTAACTATAGCAAACATGATGGGGAGTGATTTGCCAACTGGATTTGGGCCAGTTGGTTTTTGATACAATATCCACAAGCTCTTTCTTACAGGTGGAATTAGTTTAATCTAGCATCAGGATTTGCGACAGCTGCTGAAATCAGTGCTAGCAAGGATGGGCAGGATGCATCCGGACTTGCGCCAGATGCAATAAACTTTGTGAAGAACCAAACATGATTTTCCATTTGTTAGTTCGGCAGGACTTGCGCCAGCTGTTCTAACAATGGAAAACATGATGGGGAGTGATTTGCCAACCCGATTTCGGCCAGTCGGTTTTTGATACAATATCCACAAGCTCATTCTTACAGGTGGAATTAGTTTATTCTAGCATCAGGATTTGCGCCAGCTGCTGAAATCAGTGCTAGCAAGTATGGGCAGGATGCATCCGGACTTGCGCCAGATGCAATAAACTTTGTGAAGAACCAAACATGATTTTCCATTTGTTAGTTCGGCAGGACTTGCGCCAGCTGTTCTAACAATGGAAAACATGATGGGGAGTGATTTGCCAACCCGATTTCGGCCAGTCGGTTTTTGATACAATATCCACAAGCTCATTCTTACAGGTGGAATTACTTTAAATGTGAATGATTTATGTCCTTTTTCTTCTCCCGTAGAAGAGAAGAAAAAGCTAAAATTTTGCTTTTTTGTCAATAACTGCGTGAGTAAGAAATTATTATTATTATTATTTTTTATTTTTTTTCTTAGAATTCTTTAGATCTTGCTTTTGAATGTATATGTAAACACCATTTTTAGTGAATACAGCAATACTCAAGATGTGGACCATTTCCTCATGTTCCTAATTTGCTTCAAATCCTTCTAAATCTATGTTTTGTGGTCTTCTTATGTTTTCAAAGTGTGTCTGCAATACCTAGGTCAGCTCAAAATGAGGTCTGTATACTTCTGTGGTCAGATTTTACACTTACAGAAAATAAAATTCCACTGACATATAAATCCAGCCAGTCAAAACACTACTCAGACTTGCTTCAGGAATTATAAATACAATAGATGTTATGATAATGTGTCCCTTATTATCTACATTTGGAAATTTTAATTATTTGGTTATCTATTCATTACATGTAAATTTCAAGTTTTACTTCTGTAGACATCCTAATTTCAATTTAAAAACTAAATTTCAGACTATATAGCACTTCACTATTTAGAATTAGTGTTGTTTCTGATGCCGCAAGTAATGGTGGATTAGACAGATGAGAGGTTGGAATTCATATGTGCTCTTACGATGCATTCGTAAGTTTGTGTTGTGGGGGTCAGACACTTTGTGTCTGTGTGCCGTTTTCATACCCTCCTCAACAACAGATAATCTTGTTTAATAATGTTATTGATAGATTTTGTCAATATTATGTAATTTGTATGTAATGATACAAGAGTCAATGTTCATTAATATATTAATGTGAACAGTTAGTAGATTGTTATTGATAGGTTTGGTTTTGTGTGAACAATTACTAGATTGTTATTGATAGTTTGGTTGATATTATCTAATTTGTTTGTAATGATACAAGAGTCAAAGTTCACATTTAAATAGTAGATTAGATCAATCAGAGACATGTATTAATATTCATAGTAGATTAGATCAATCAGAGACATGTATAAATAGTCCTAGTAGATTTGATCAATTTGAGACATGTATAAATATTCATAGTAGATTAGATCAATTAGAGACATGTATAAATATTCACTGGTTAATCCTGTTAACTGACTGTCAAGTAAATTTATACCTATTTTGGTCTTAGGGCTTCACTCTGTTACAACCACGTTTACATTACCAACATTTGAAGTGAAGCCCTTTTTATTTGTAGTCGTTTAATTTGATGTTTATTTTTAATAAACAAATTTTCCCCATTTTATGTGTCTGTTTTGTGTACGATAAATACAGAGTTTTCGTAAAATGAAAGCTCTTTTTATCGGACACAAAATAGATTATTAATCTTAGGCGAATCCCAAGCTATGTAATTCGTGGTTTGTTCGGATCTCGATTTGTTTGTAACGGTCTCTTTTAGCAATGAAATCTTGAGGGTGATCCAAACCAAAAATTAATCCGAAAGAAATATAAATTTATATAGCAGATTCTAAGTCTATCAAGAAAATCCCACCTCCTCCCGCTTCCATCCGCTGCAAGTTTTTTGTTCATTTTTCTTCTGACCGTTTTCATACCCTCCTCAACAACAGATAATCTTGTTTAATAATGTTATTGATAGATTTTGTCAATATTATGTAATTTGTATGTAATGATACAAGAGTCAATGTTCATTAATATATTAATGTGAACAATTAGTAGATTGTTATTGATAGGTTTGGTTTTGTGTGAACAATTACTAGATTGTTATTGATAGTTTGGTTGATATTATCTAATTTGTTTGTAATGATACAAGAGTCAAAGTTCACATTTAAATAGTAGATTAGATCAATCAGAGACATGTATAAATATTCATAGTAGATTAGATCAATCAGAGACATGTATAAATAGTCCTAGTAGATTTGATCAATTTGAGACATGTATAAATATTCATAGTAGATTAGATCAATTAGAGACATGTATAAATATTCACTGGTTAATCCTGTTAACTGACTGTCAAGTAAATTTATACCTATTTTGGTCTTAGGGCTTCACTCTGTTACAACCACGTTTACATTAACAACATTTGAAGTGAAGCCCTTTTTATTTGTAGTCGTTTAATTTGATGTTTATTTTTAATAAACAAATTTTCCCCATTTTATGTGTCTGTTTTGTGTACGATAAAACTAAGTATTAAAACTAAGTCATTTTAAAAGAGAATAATATGTAAGTGTGGTGGATTGCTCAAGACACCTTTGTGTGACTACCGCTGCGTACACACTCTCTGCGCATGCCCACACAGTCACGTGACTTTTTGACTTGTCAGGGATGCCTAATATATGGGGATGCTTAATATACGTTGACACCGGCTGTCTTGCTAAAAGTAACGTGATCGGCTGGCGAAAATATTATGGACGGGTAGGGTTGGGTGTAGACAAACACCTGTGTGGAGCCCAGCAAACACCAGGTTTTGACCTAATGTTTTCAATATTGGCCCACCGCCAACGGCGCTGGACCAACATTGAAACAACATTGGGTCAAGTCCTCGTCTTTGCAGGGAGAACTGTCGGCATTTGAATACACGCGTGCCGTCTGTGTCTGGTTGGAACAGGCTACACAGAGCTCTGTGTAATACACACCCGGCTCCAGGCTAACTGTGATTATTATATGTAATACGTGAGGAGTCGCCACCTTCTCACTTCTGACTGTGAACTAAATGTATTTAAATCGTAAATATATCAGGATTCAAGATATATACTTGTTCTTTTCAGCTCAAACTATTCTAGATTGATATATTACAGACTTCCTTAGCGCCAATATTGATAAAATGATCAATTTTTAAGTCAAGATCGAACCACCTGTACAGAGACAGAAAGCCAGATGTGGTTTGCCTGTGATCAGCTATAACCCGGCAAGCACAACTCATTGACCCAATGCTGGGCTAGTGTTGGCCCAGTGGTTATTGTGAATCAATGCACGCGATTATACAGAAACATAACAATGCCCGTTATATATAAGTTAACTTTTTCAGTGCGACGACTTGACAAGAAAAAAGGACAAAGTATTGTGAAATATTAACCCTTATATTGCTGCATAAAATTTGCAGCATGTGTGGTTTCCCACTAAGTAATATCTGGCACGTTTTTTCTTCAAAAAAAACCATATGATGAAAATCTGATATTAAAAGCCAATATATTACAAAATCGTCAGTTAGCTATATTTAAAGCGCAAATAGGAAGACGCCACAAACTGAAAGTGAAAAAAATATATATATTTTTTGCTTGCACAGTATTTTAATTTACTGTTATTATGTAAATTTACAAAGAAAACAACCCACTCTTGTGCATCTAATTATTTTTAGCAAGTTTTTTTTTAAATCAAAAACACTTATTGGCGGGAAATATATTTGTTTTGATTACAATTATACATGGCCCATTGCTTAAAGGGACTGGCCCACGCTAAAATCATCAAAAATCGGTGATTTTATTTTGGCTTCCTATATATAGATATAGAGACAAAATTCCTGCTTTCTAATTTTTGACAACAATGAACCATGTCAAAAATAGGAAATATGGGAATTTCGTCTCTATATTTAGCCTAACTGGTGAATGCGCAGCAGAAAAATTAAAAAACTTTTGCTGTTCTAGTCTATGGACATGTTTACATCATATGGTCGTATTAGGAAGACAAAATAAAATCACCGATTTTTTAAGGATTTTATCGTGGGCCAGTCCCTTTAATATAAATATCAACTTCAGTCTAATGCAAAAAAATTACTCTCAGTAATGTTCAGAACCGCAGGGTTCTTGTTGTAATTCCAATTTATATTCTAATTCCGATTTATTTTAATACGCTTTAAAATGTACGTTAATCTCGTGTTAATTGGTCATTACATTTGATATTGTGGACAATCTTTGTATATTTGTTGTAGCGTAAATGAAATGAATCGGGCTTTAGGCCACCTTTGTGCAAATATAGGCTAAACTGGGCCAGGAGAACCTCCTGAGGATGGTGAGATGATTGAGATGACACTGCCCTCCAGACACAGGATTCGAAATTCCAGCCCTGGCGGTCTGAGGCCGAGCACGCTACCTCTAGGTCACGGAGGCTCCCCACAATACTGAGTTTCACACGTGGATGGGGAAGAAACATTTTTGTTTCTTTCAAACCGCCGAGACCGGGAACCGAGCCCCGAACTCTAGCGTGAAAGGCAGAGGTGCTAACCACTACTCTAGGGCCCCCGCCCTACAGCATAGTAATTTATTGACCTCTGGAAACCTCCCCCCCCCCCACTGCCACGAATGCCCCTAATATGAGCACATTGGTGCTCCCAACATGAGCATATGCTCATAATCGGAACATTTGCTATGCTCATTATAGGACACTTGAGCATGGCTATTATAATTTACCAACACAAATAACACGAGATACATACTTTTTTATCGCCCTCATATCAGAAAAATAAGGTTATGATTGATGACATGAAACAAACTTGACATCTTTATATATTCTTCTACAGAATCACCATACATTTAAAGCTTATACGAAATTGAACTCGTTTAAAAAACATCAGTTGAAGTCACTTAATTTGTTCTGATCTATTTAATGCTGATTAAAACTAATCTCAATTATAAGCCTGGACATTGTCCTCACAGAAGAGGGCAAAATACACCCCCTGGTGACTATGTTTCATGGAAATTTCAACTATGCTCATATTAGGGGCTATGCTCATATTAGGGCAACCTACCCTACTGAATTAATTGATTATAAATAATGTGCCAAAAGATATTACAGAGGCGTTTGCTAAAGAGCCTCTTGGTGAATGAGGGTTAAATATACTTGTTTAATTGTTGGGCGTAGTATATATAGATTTACTAACCACGAAACTATTTATTGTGCATTAATACAAAATAATATTGAGCTAAAATCGATCAACTTACGCAATTTTTGATCAAATATGACTATAGACCGGTGGCCATCTTGGACGCCATCTTGAAGGAGGATTTTCTAAAACTTTCAATATACTAATTAGGATACCTCTAGGGTTCTCTCATGAAATAATCAGTTTGTTATGAGCTCCCTAACTGTCTTATTCCTTGAAATATTGCCAACGTGGCGGGACAACCAATATGTGGCCAAAATTTGGACGTGCTATTAAACTGGCTCCCATCAACACTCCTGTAGTAGATCTTAACTATTTGTGTGCCAAAATTAACAATTTTATCCAGAAGTTGAATTGTCGCGCAAGCAGTACACACATGCATATAGTAAGCTAAAATTGTTCCATTAAGCTTCCCATGCTTTGATTTATGACACACGTGTACAATGGGACCACTATTTAAAAATATTTGAAAAATCACCATGGTGAATATGAAAAAAACATCACAAGAATTCTGTGTCCACTAGGAGATCAAACGAATCTCCAAAAAGCCGTTCACAATTTTATTGTTTTTACAGCATTAACCTCATAGTATTTTTATTTTTCCCATTTTAACGATTATAAACCACTTCGTAATTTAGCGCATTTAATTGGGCATGTAGCAGATAAACGATACCAGATCCCCTGTAAATGGTTCACAAATGGTTATTCCGTCACATGGGATTCATGGACTACTGAACGTTACATGATATAGCCTCTCCTCACAAAAAGTCCAATTAGAGGGATATTGTAATGGTTAGACAGGCTATGCGCTGGATCAAATTACAAGAATCGCTAGGTAGCCTATTTCTGTCCTGGTACGCACCGCTTCCCTCATACACAAGATTTGGAAGCATACAGGCATGTCATTTTTTTAAGAATATTTGGATATTTTGCACCAAACATTCCACTATTTTTATTTGGATACCGGGGTTCTTTCTATTTTTTCTACAATGCATGGCATATGCAAAAATATTATAGCTACATTACTTTTTTTATGTGAATTACGAGGTAAGTTGAAAGAGCGTAACTATTCTAGTGCGAAATTCACGAAACAAACCCAATACAACATTTTTAGACAATTGGCGGGCGAGCGTCTCAGTTAGCAATGCTAACATAGAGAAAAAGTCACTATCATGTTTTTTGGTTAGGTAGATCTGGTTGTCGCTTGTCACGTGGTTGTCGTTTGCTCAATATACGATTGATTAAAGCTGCATCCACATACAGTCAGTGATATATAGGCCTCCCAAATACGAGCACGGCAAAAATCCCTCGTATGTTATTTCAGGGGATTTCGTGTTCGTTTTCGGGTCCGTGTATGTGAACACTCACACCAAAATAACACAAGTCAGGGGCGGATCCAAGGGGGGGGGGGGGGTAAAAATCATCATCTTATTTAGGGGTTTCATAATGAACTGGTGATATATACTGAGGGACAAACAGTGCCCATAATGCGTCAGATTGAAGGAGAAACCTCAAAATAATAAAAAGCCCCGGGGGCTCCCCTACCCCCTTTCACAGTGAAATATTTCTTTGTCAAGTTTTAACTCCCCCCCCTCCCCCCCCCGTCAATGAAAAGCTAGATCCGCGCCTGCAGTCAAGAGGGGGTTTTGCCGTGTTCGTATTGTTATAGGGCCTATGTTATGTGAATTGAGCTTTAAGTATACATGTGGGTTTTCACGATTTGCCGAGCACACGTTATAGGCCCACTCGCATATTATATGCAGCATGGTCAATTTTCAGGGCCCGTATTCTCGTTCAACACTCTAAAAAAGGGTGTTCCACTTTGGAACACCATAACGCCAATATTAGAACACCAAACTGTAACAGGATTAGAACAAGTAAATAGTGTTCAATATTGAACACGCATCGTCTGTAATAATGTTCAAATTAAAGAATATTGGTATTCATTCTTGAACATCTTGAATAGAGACTTGTTATCACGATCCTGGTGTTCTAATTTGAACACACGTGTTTTAGAGCTTTACATTATTTGAACATATCACGACACAAGTGTCATTACCAAGAAGGGGCTTATAAATCAAGTCAGCGGGGACGGAATGCTACAAGCTGTCCTCCGTTTCTATGTTGTTTCACGGTCCCTCCTGGTCAATGTAAGCCCGTATGCCACTTGATATAAATTTTGATTTCCCCCATAACTATGACCTATTTTGTGAAAGCCGGTCATTACGAATAAGACGATTATATGAAATAAACGAAACTGTAAACAAAATTGAATATAGAGTTACTAGAGCCTTCATAATATATCAACAAAAGCGCTGACGCTAACGATATTCCCCGCCATTAATTAAAGTCAATAATGGCCTCAAAGTCAAAAGTTAAAAAATAGGTTAAGGTCACAACCCCCAAAAAGCACATCTACACCCCCTGAGGGATGTGTCTGACAATATGAATCCAGCAAACGCTTTCCGAGCTATCATCCGGAAAATGAACTTATCTTCTGCCATCAATTAAAGTCAATAATGGCCTCAAAATCAAACGTAAAAAAATAGCTCAAAGGTCACAACCCCCAAAAGGCAAATCTACACCCCCTGAGGGATATGTGTATGCAATATGAAAACAATGCTTTCTGAGATATCATCCGAAAACTGAACTTATCATCCAAAATCAAATAAAGTCAATAATCGCATCAAAATCAAAGGTAAAAAATTAAGTCAAAGGTCATAGCCCCCAAAAGGCACATTTACAAGCCCCCAGGGATGTGTATGTGCAGTATGAAACAATTTTGCGAGATGTCGTCCAGAAACTGAACTTATCATCCGCAATCAATTAAAGTCAATAATCGCCACAAAATCAAAGGTCAAAAACTAGATCAAAGGTCATAACCCCCAAAAGGCACATCTACACCCCCTAAGGGATGTCTGTGTGCAATATGAAAGCAATCCGCTTAACGGTTTCAGAGATATCGTCCGGGAACGAAACACGGACGCCCAGACGCACGGCCGTACGGCTGCACGGCCAGACATGATGATGACAATATCCCCCGATCCTACTTCGTGGGCGGGGTATAAAAAGTATCAAAATGTGAATATTAGTGAACCACATCATATGAGCCCAGATGACATTTGATATCTTCATTTTTCTCATAAATATTACCTATTTTGTAAATGTGAGTAAATACGATAGAGCCGATTATACAAAAACAAGAAAATTGTTAATAATATTTTATCCAAAATAGCTACAACCTTCACAAAGGTGTCAAAATGTGCACATTAATGAGTCACATAATTTTGAAAACAATTTAATTATTAATTTCTTGCCTTCGTATGTTGTAAAAGACAAAAAATCAATAAAATACAAAACAACTCAGAAAGAATCCTTAAACAAGTTAACACCTGTCCTTATAACCTGTCTTACCTGCTGTAAAACATGCAAATATTGTGCTATGGTTTATTCTTGGCATTCAGAGCCCAAATGACCCTTGTTATATTTATTTTCTAATAACTATGACCTTTTTTGTGAAAGTTACTCGATTAGATTCAACTGATTATGCAATAAAAAACACTGTAAATGCCGAAATGACACATCATAATTATATTACTAAACTTTATGTAATAATTTCTTACTTTTTGTGTTGTAAAAGACAAACAAAAGACAGAAAACAATACACATTGTTGATAGTTCTATTGAGATGCATAGAAATTATGCAAGAAATAAACCCCGGGCAGTCAGTAGTAGTGAAAATCCTGTGAGGGCAAATGGAGGGAAACCCATTGCCCGGCTGTTAGTGCCGTGATAAATACCAGACGTCCAGTGATGGTAAGTAAACGGTCATATTAATCCTTGTTTCGGGCAGTAAGGCTACAAGACTCTCTTATGTATCCTGTCAACGTTTATTCATTCACCCCAGCAGTTACATTTCAAACACACTGCCCTTGCTGGCCTCCCACGAGAGCCCACACAGAAAAGTGGCTCTGAAAACCTCGCAGCACCACCTGATAAAGCAGCAACGCCACCTCGGCCAATCAGAAGCACATCAGTCTTCAAAGCTTATATTTGAAACAAGTCGTGTGATCTCATTGGCCCTCAGACTGAGAGGACATAGATCCAACAGCTGGCTCTAACATATTCAAATCCCAATTCATAAAAGAGCTTCAGTGGGAATATTCGGACACCTCTTTGTAATTATATCCTGGTGGTTTCCACATAGCTAAGCCTTTTTTTATGAAAGTCATAGGACAAAATGTTATGACTCAGGTCTACAAGCTATTTGGGTTAAGAGCTCTATATTTGGGTCAAATACAACTGAGAACAACATTTTAAGTTGTGCTTATAAAATCATTACACTTTTTGCATATTATCTACGTTTTTGCATTTATCACAACAAATATGAGACGAAGTGTTAAATTTTAAAGGCACAATACATGTAATGAATATTTGGTAGCATGTAAGCCATGAAAATTCATGTTCTAAAATTACACCTTGTTATGTATTTTAGTTGTTATCTTTTTGCTTTTACTGCAATAATATGATGGGGCTCACTAATCTCCATTTCTGATACCTTTGTGAAAGGTCTGGCTATGTTAGTGAGAATTATATTGATGATTTTGTTGTTTTTGATGTACAATCGGCTAAATCGTTTAAAATCACGTTAACAAACCAGGTCATAGTAATTAGAAAAAATCTAAATAGCATGGGTCATTTTGCCTATTTTCACCCAGAAAGAATCCTGGCAAAATTGTTTAATGTTTGGCAGTATGTAACCATGTTAGTCAGGTTTCAGGGTTCCTTTCTAAATCATTTTCATGAAATTACACCTATTTTTTTTATCTTTTACACTACAAATCATAATAATAAATAAAGTAATATGATGTGGTTCATTATTCTGCACATTTTGATACTTTTATGAAGGCTCTAGTAATTTTAGATCCAATTTTATTTACAATTTCCTGTTTTTTTATATAATTAGCTAATTCGTATAGACCGGCTTTCACAAAATAGGTCATAATTGTGAAGAATATCAAAATATCAAGTGTCATACGGGCCTAAATTGACCAGTAGGGACCCTGGAACCGAATGGAATGGTTGACAGCTTGTAACATTCCGTCCTTTTTTTCATCATATTCCTAGTCTATACAGGACGCGTCAAGTGTTCTGTGATTTTTAAGTGTAGTTAGGCTTCGGATTGGTCGAGATGGCCATATCGACCAATCCGAAGGCGGAAGCCTGCGATATATAGGTGCATAGGCCCTATGAACACTGCTAATGAGTCGTTTAGTTTCACATGTCATAGCATTTCAGGGCGCTGGGTGTGACTGAAGCAATGAGCTCATTATCATTTCATTGCTAGTATGGGCGGTAGCACGGCGGACACGGATGAATGCCGGTTCAATGATGGTGGTTCAATGTTCAAAAGCTCATAACTCGAAGGGGGCAGTTCCTGCCCCTTCCCCTGGCAGCTGGTAGATCAATGGCTGTTTTTTGATGGTTCATCAGCCCCTGGTCCCTAATTATCTCCTTGACTTGCGTTGATAACTTGCTTTGTGTGCAGACAAATCACCCACTTCACCAGGTGATAAATTAGAGAGATGCATTATGGGTAAAAACACTGAAACTGTCACCACTGGAATCGAGAATATTAAAAATAAATTGTCTGTTGTGGCTACTTGATGTTTCCATATCAGCAAACATCTCAAGGTTTCCTGTACAATTGTTTTTTTCATCCAATCTCTTTTCTGCTTTTTTCATTGTCCCAGTGAACTATTGCTTAATTTATCATAAATTTCATCCTTGTTTTCTACGTTATCAGTGAATTCCTCTGATGAAATTAATAGAATGCATGAAAGTAACAAGTCCCCAAGATAAAATGCATACCATGCATCATTGTAAGTATGAGAAAATAAGTGATAAATGTTCAAAAAAGGGTGAGCCGTAATGAAAAGCCTGATATTTTTCCTTTAAATCAACACTGAATCTTTTTAAAATAAAGCTAACCTCTGTGAGATAAAATGACATACATACGGAATTGTTGCTGTTGAACCGACTGAAGACAAACCATTTGATTTAATTAAAAATGTTACTCTGAACACTTATCTTTGGTTTATACAGCACTATATAGTTATGCGATGAAGGACTAGCCATTGATAATGAATTAATGATCCATGATATGTGGATAACGTAGAAAACATCGCATTTGTGATAATATATGGTTATAGCTTGATAACAAGAAACTCGAGATTTTCCTTTCTTTTATATATTTTTCGCTTCTTGTGGCACATTTGGGGGTATAGAGAATGTTGGTAAGGTTATGTAGGTTGTGTAATACATTTTGTTTTAATTTGATAATATCAAATGTAATTTAAAAACATGATTACTGGATTCCTTCGACTTTGTAATTTTTCCTATACTATACCAAGTATGTCATTAAAACAACAGATATGAAATACACCTGCTTCAATAGTGTGACAATTAGAGATGTTCTTAAAGGGGTGCAATACAATGATAAGGCTATAATTCTTATTAATAAGAGGGTGTAACGTCGAAAACATGAATAACGTTTAACACATAACGAAAATGTGAATGCAGCCATCTTCGCAAAACAAGTCTTGAGAGAAGAGTGTAGAATTAGCTACATGGCTAAGTGAGACATATAAAACCATAGGCAACCCATTTCCACACCCACCCTCCACTCCACTATAAAAGTGTGGAAGGGTCTTTGGGTTGGAAAGGGTGGCGTGATAGTGGGGTGATATGGCATAGTGGACTATTTGCAATGTTTTCCTTCACCCCCTCCCCCCCCCCCCGGACATGCCTAGATGGCCTGAGACTTGTGTCTTGCTGGACAATTAATTGTCGAAACACCATTGCCTTTCGCACATCTCTGTTATCCTCAGAGAAACACAAGTTGAGGATGATTCCATGCAATCATCCCACGTGGGAGACCTGATGTCAAACACTCTCTTGCCAGTAGCTTTAGGTCGTTCCCGAAATGCCCTCACGGGGTCGAAAGGTACTATTACTATATCAACCATCCCAGTACCCCGGATCAGGTAAGCGATGTGAATAATAGTCAGCTTTGGTGATTTCACTCCAATGGATTTTGGACATTTTTATGACATCGTGGGGGTTACTTGAACATCCACTCAATATTCTGTTATTTATACATAATGTTGCAGCAGACATTGCATGTTTAACGCAACAAGTTGACACAAAAATAATGCTGCCAGGGCCTTAGCCAGAGACCCGTTCTCCCGTCTTTTGGACGGGCATTTTCTAAATTGGACAGGCAAAAAATGCAAGAAAATTGCCCAGGACGGCCTCCAAAATATTTTTCGTCGAATTATCAAATGCTTGAGTAGATCTAGGCTAATAATGAGCCAGAACCGATGCACTCAAACAGCACCGTGCATGAAACCTTTGCCCGTATTATATATCAGCTGAGCCACTATTTCAATATCGAAATAGACACGTGAGCCGCATCTAGCATGTCTAGTGTCGCTTAGGGCCTAAACCTGTAGTTCCGACAATATGTGCCAATAAGGCCCACACGTTCAAATTGTGAGCTGTGCATCGCTGCATCAGTTTCAATCAGCCCAGTATTCAGCGTGGTTCGAAAAGAGGATGAATGAAGCAATGGCCACCCCATGATCTAGAACATGCCAATAACATTTCAATGAAGAATAGCAGAAAACAAGCTGCAGTGCCTAAACGTAGGTCTAGTTGAAATGTTGCTGATTCTAATGAACTAAATATTGAACTGATAAATCGTTGCGGAATCTCAAATTTAGTACTGATAGGACGAGGTAACTGGGTCGAAGTTCCTAGCCTATTCTAACTCCCGTCGGGGCGACGGTACATAATTTCATAAATAACTTGAGATTGACTCGATGATGGTTCTTGATGCTTTATTGATTATAACTTCAACTTCACTGTGCACTGTCTCAGATGGATCCCAGGATGATGATGGAATGTCGAACACGGCGGCAGCCTCGTGGCTTGAGCTGAGCGGGGCTAGGACAGGACGTCCGCCTAGCCCGCTGGTTGAGTTGCAAGTGAAAGTCAGGTGGGCTTGAGCCTCGTGGCTCAGCGTCGTCGGTAGCGCCCGCCAGGGGGTGCAGCTCCTCGTCAGGTGCTGACCCCTGGCGAACAAAACCGAAGCGGTTCCCACATTACCCCCGGGCTAAGTGACAACGTTGAACCTAGCTAACTTGTGGGTAAAGCGGAGGTTTCGTCGGGCCCATCTGAGCAGTGCACCAAAAACAACATTATTACAACAATAACTAAGTGCGAAAAATACAGGGTGGGTGGGTGACGAAAACATCATGTGCGCAGCATAAAAATTATTTTAAAGTCTTTAATCCCCATCCTCTTAACATCAGTGTTCTGAAGTTATGCTCCTGCGACGTGTGTCTCACCATCTGAGGATGGTGAGATGATTGAGTTGACACTGTCCTCCAGACACAGGATTCGAAATTCGAGCCCTGAAATTCGAGAAACATTTTTGTTTCTTTGAAACCGCCGAGACCGGGAACCGAGCCCCGAACTTTGGCGTGAAAGGCAGCGGTGCTAACCACTACCCTAGGGCCCCCGCCCAGGTATATTAGTGGAGTCCTTATCAGTAAATATCGAGCAAAACTGTTGGTTGAGGATCTCGGCCTTACATCTGCTGTCTGAATGCATTCAATAAGGGAGAGACACCACACCTATTTTGGCGCTGTGATTTTATGTAGCGCCAGAAAGCTTTGAATTTTGAGTTTCCAGAGATGTTAAGTTTGTCGTTAATGAAGGACCAATGGGCACGTCTGAGGCTACGCTGCGTGTCCCGTTTCTGTAATTTAAAATTTGCCCAAATACAGGTATCGCTCTGTTATAAAGTCTTGCCGAATGGCCTTGCGGGGCGATTTATTAAGCCAGGGAAAGTTCTGGTGTTTGTCAAGCGTGCGCGTGAATTACCATAATCATCATGTTTTAATAATATATTCTGCGAGAAAGGTTCTCGTTGTGCTCATAACCCAATAAGACCAATATTCAATATACATGGCATATCATCGATATGATCGGAGAAAGCTTCTCGCTATGCTTCCTAAAACTCGGCAATGTGGTTGGCGGATTGACGTGTAATTACCGTGTATATCGTGGATGGCGAGCTTAGTTAGGGTGCTGGTCACTTGTATTTGACATCCCGATGTATACAATTTTATTTATAATTGCATATTTATACGAATACTGTATACTTATTGTATATAAAACAGATTAAAAAAATAAAAATAAAATAAATAAATAAATAAATATTAACTTTCTTACGGCTAGATTATCACATTTCAGGTCTAGAACATCATATCACATGATTGTCTCTGCATTAAGAGGCCTACCCCCCTGTGGGTTAGAGAATCACATGTTTCATATATTAACCCTCTGATTGCTAGAGTATCATATGTATTTATATCAACCATACAACCATACACTTCCTACAATACATTTCTAAAGTAAGATATTTCAAATCGTTTCTGTAACTCTGTACCAATGTCACAAACGATCGACCAGGATTAAACATGAATGATAAACCGGCATAGGGTCTCGTCTTTGCTGTTATTTTTAGTTAAACGGTGGATTAATGTTGGGTGATTGATTAGTGCAACCAACAATATAATATAAATATGATAGGGTAAATGGTCTGTTATCTGCGTTGGCTGGATTAAAGGCCCATACCCAGGCAAATGGCATGTTGTTGTTTTAGCTCTGTTATATCTTTTTGAGTGTTTGAATGAGTGAAAACAACATTCCGATAGATTACAACGTTTGGAAACATCCGTTGGCAACGTAATCAGGTTTCGAAAAAGACGATTTATGACAAAATGTCAGTCATTGTCTTTTAGATCCACCCGTTTTTTTAATTCGGTTGCCATGTTTAACAGGAAAATGACATCAAATCACCGAATTGACTATTTCCTTCTAAAAGTAGATTTTTTTATAATGTACTGGCCGTAATCTATGAGAAAAAGTTATTAACTCGTATTAGAATAAGTATGTAAGGTCTCAGATGTATCACATAGTCAAAGCCGTTGCTAGTTTAATTACAATGTCATCAAAAAATCACCGCTTAATAGCGTTTTCCGAACGGGTCTCACATTTACAAACACGAAGTGTCAACACCTCTAAACCCGGCCAATTGACTTGTTTTACATCTTTGCGGGACATCGTGAACATCGCCAAAATACACAAGTAATATTCATGGGATGTTCGTGGCTGGTTTAGTGACAAAAAGGAAGGGATTTTCCTCAGTTTTGATACTTTCGAAGAAAAAAACAATTCAATATCGGACCCTTCATCTAGACCCTCAGCCGGCAGGTCTTATGGCAATATAACTGTATAGCTAAGGGATGGTTGTCAGAAATTGTATAAACATTCCGAAATACACACTTACCGGGTACATATCTCTTTCAAATGGAGGGTGGAGAAAGATAATATAGATTTACAATGATATAAGCCTAAATAACACAATTTTAAACTTTTTAAGTTTAAGGCACTTGGGAATGGGCCTTTCAAATATAATCTAACATGAAACCAACATTTAACCAACGAAGCCTATCAAACACGAGATGTTGAGACTATGCTGATTTATGGTTCTTCTTTAATACTAGACCACCGTCCGGGAAGTTGGTTCAGATTTAGACCAACGTTGTTTTAATGTCTGTGCTAGCTGGGGCAGCCTGCGCGTGGCCATTTCCATTTTGTCACCAGGAGGATCTTAACGGTAACCGTGAGTTCAATGTAGGCATACATATTGCAGTAGCCTCCGCATGTCAAAACCCATGGTTTCTTGGGGAAATATATTGAGATTATTATACCAGCAGCGTTTATTTATCAAATTTTGGATAAGAGTGGAAAAAAGATAGTAGCTTTGGTGGGAACTGTGTGCACCCACTGCCAGCAAACTGCCACCCTTAATCCCCCCTCTGTACAATAATCAGAGGACTATTCCATTTCACACAGTCTCAGTTGCCTGTGTTTGTCATGTGTTCAATGGGGCACGACCAGTTTCAGCGAATATTTGTTTCGACCAGGGTATCCCTATATAATGATTTATATAGCCTACAGTTTTTCTTTGCTAATTGTAAAAAGTCTTCTATCGTGTGTCATTTCGTTTACAGATACGGTTGACGGTTATTGTCAATCTGGGTGGACAGAAATATCAGACTCGTGCTATTGGGTTCCGTCAAAAAAGGGTGATCGAGATGAGTGTTTTACATATTGTAAACAATATACTGCATCATTAACAAGTCTCACATCAGCTGTGGAACATAATGAGGTGGTTTTGCTGCTGTAAGTAATATCACAAATTAACGAATTGTGTCATATGTATTTATAAATTATCAAAACCATGGCACGTTTTGAGGGATAAGTGGGTCCGGGCAAATGTGGCACCACCAAGGATATTGAAGCCTGCATAAAGTTATAATAGGATATTTATAAACTTTGAAAAACATGATAATAAAGTGACCAAAAAAACACATAATATGATGTATGCAATAAGTTATTTCATTTTTTTCTGAACATAATTTTGACGAACGTAAATTATCTTTGATTCAGAGAAAACAATATTGAATACTGGATTGGCTTGAACCAGACGATGATAAAGAACTCTGAGTCCAGTGGTATCACAGACAGACGAGGTGGCTGGAAATGGTTAGACGGCACCAGTGCGGATAACGCATGGACAAATTGGTATGATAATGAGCCAAATGAAAAAGAACTGTGTGTGCGGATTCAATACTCAGACGGTCAATGGTTATGGAGAGGGAGAGTCTGTAACTTTGATGATTATAAATGCATTTGTGAAAAGGTCAGTCATATATTTATACATATCAATCTAACCTGAGGTGAGGGTCGATGCTTCCGCAACATAGGCCTACCTGTAACCAGTCCGCATTACTGTGATTATTATTAATGCACAGTGGGCCTACTCATAATGCTTGAATTATGCTTGAAAGACGCCTAAAACGGAAATGGTTCAAAACTTGTGTACGACAATGTGTACGAGCAAATTATGGTATCATGTAAAAGGGGTGTATTGCATCGTACTGCATGCAAACATTTAGTTTGGCACCAAAACGTAATGTTATTCATGGTAGATATTTCCACAAGATATAGAAATAGTATGACAATTTCTTAGTGAAAAATGTCACTAAAGGTCGCAACCAGTGATTTCATAGTAACTAACTGACAGTGATTTCACTGTAACTGACAGTGATTTCATAGTAACAGTTTATTAAGCAATTGGCAAAAAGGCCTGTAGTGTGCATACAACAATCAAAAACAGAGAGTGTAGTGAAGTGAACATAAGTTGAGGGTTTGGCTCACAAATGTCACAATACATATTCTAATATTGTCAAATTTAAGCATTGATCAGGTAAACGAATTTAGCAAATGTTCTGATGACAGCTTAACTCTCACTTGAATGACTTAGGACTCTTAGAGGTAGTGTGATCCAAGTCCGCATTTTCTCATTTTCCTGGTATTCATTTCACTAGCAGGTATATAGTTATTGATGTCGTAAAACCCATTTCTGGCAATTTTATTTAAAAAAATAAACTTTCGAAATTTAGAAATATAATTTCCTCTATAAAATCACAAACTAGTATATTAAAAACTGCCAAGTGTCTCACCATTTTAAAACTTATAATCCCTAGATTATACAGTGCAACCTGTACATACCGGACCCTGTGCAAACCGGAATCCTGTCTATACCGTAATAATTATTTGGTCCCGAATTAATAACACTCAAAACAATACTAATAAACCCTCTCCACACCGGAACCTGTCTACTCCGAATACCGGACTCATTATCTTCCCCAAATGCATGAATTGTATTGTATTTCACCTGTGCAAACCGGAATCTATTATTTTTATAATTTTTAAAAAATCGTATGCGGTAAACCAAGGGTTAAACAGGTGGTGGCAGGTGATGTAACATCCTGCTTGTTACTGGTTATGCAATGGAGAAAGTGCGAAAGTAGTGTTGGTAACACCCTTTCCGCGTTAGAGAACCTGTTTAGCGCCTTTACTTTGAGATTGGTAAGATATTTTAACAACATAATGGATTAATAGAATAATTGGTTAACAAAATAGTATAACAAAATCTTTGACTAATAAAATATTAAAAGTTCGTATCAATTCATAAACATATCAGTTCATTAAACATAAATAATTCACACGAAAATTAGACTGTGTTTTGGATAAATATATTCTGTTTGTGATATTTAATGACCCAATAAATAAATAACTAACGGTAGGTAAAATATAAAAATATTTGACTTATTCTTTCATCGCTGGATTATTCCTAAATTATTTTTGACTCCTAGTCAAGGCATTAATTGTATTGAATTACATATTTATACAATATCGGATCATTTAATCCAGCGTCATACATTCCAGAAAATGTATAAAGTAACCAAACAAACGAGTGTTGTCGTCATGAAACAGTTAAAAAAACTGCTGCAGTATGATGTCGCTGTTAACAAATATGCTCCGTGTTTGAAATGTGTGAAGAACGATTACACGAATGTGATATTATTTTGAATTAGGCGCTAAAAAAATAAATGTTTATAAAATGACAAATGCGCTCCGTGTGTGAAATATATGACAAGTTAAGTGCTAAAATTGTAAATTATCACGGACACAATATGTATACCCGCTGCTAGTTTTACTATGTATACTAGCTATATTATGTTTTTTATATTTGAATAATGTTTGGAAAAAATAATGTATGCATTGATTATTATATGCTTATTATTTTAATATAAAAAAGCATAATAAAAAAGGTATTTTTATTATAGCAATTTATTTGCATTCACCCACCTATCATTTGTAGTCCTACCGACGACACATCCTGAATTATAACCCCCATGTCAATTGTACAAGTTATCGTTCTTGGTTCCTCTCCAAAAGCAAAAACCCTGTCTAAACCGGAACCTGTCCAAACCGGAATAAAATTGTGTCCCCAAGGCATTCCGGTATGGACAGGTTTTACTGTATATAGACTGGGGTACCTGTTTAATGCATGTACGGGCCAAAAGTATGTCTACCCAAAATTTCAAGAAATCGTCACTGTTAGTCCATGGACTCTTTACCAAGGTGTGAATTTTGGTATAAACATCTGTCACAGGGACTCCTTATAATAAGCTTTGTGATATTTTTAGAAGGGCGGACAAGAGCGCTCATTTTAAGAGGCCTAATTTGCATAAATTAAAGATGGCCGCCAAATGATTTGTCAATTAGCGCATTATAGAACAAAAATGCACTTAAATACAGTGTATCAGCCCTATGTTATTGTTATGCCTACCTTGTTGCTGCATCCTTATATGGACCAGGTAAACAATATCAATGATTTAGTAATCTGAATTAATAATTTGACACTTGCAATTTCATTTATGTAAGCCTATGCATTAAAGGTCATTACAGACTTGATATTACATCAATTGGTAATTATTTGGTGCAAAACTCTATTTCGTATAATTTATATGTTGCAACATAGTATGTTACAATGTGCCCCAATGAGCACAGTACCTGTGTTACAACCTGCCCCCATGCTGTTTCAACTTACCCGCACCGGGGGCAAATTGTAACATTTTAGGTGTGGTCATAGTTCACTGCACCACATAACAACTATTGATGATATTTATCAAAATGATATCCTCTGTTATAGAGGAGATATTATTTATTTACTAATAAATTGACTTCATTTATAAAGTTAATTATCACTTGGAAAATTACAAAAATTTTAAAAATGTTACAACTTGCCCCGCTATCCCCTACGTCGTTATGTAATGCTGAAAGGATGATCCTGTCAAAAAGTAATAGGCCTAAATTGTGTACTGCTGACAGGATGCTTCTGTCAATTAGTATAATATTATCCTCTGCTGACAGTATCATCCCTTTCAATAAGTAATACAATAAGTAATACATTCTCATTCTCTACTGCTGATAGGATCATCCTGTCAATAAGTGTTACACCATGTACAGTACTGCTGACAGGATGACCTGTCTATAAGTATTGAATTATGCACTGCTGACAGGACGACCTGTCAATAAGCATAGGACCTCCACTGCTGACAGGATGACCTGTCAATAAGTATTGAACTATTCACTGCTCACAGGATGACATGTAAATAAGTGTTGAATTATGCACTACTGACAGGATGATCTGTCAATAAGTATTAGACCACCCACCATTGACAGGATGACCTGTCAATAGGTATGAGACCACCTACTGTTGACAGAATGACATGTCAATAAGTATTAGACCACTCACTGCTGAAAGGATGACCTGTAAATAAGTATTAGACCACCTACTGCTGACAGGATGATCATGTCAAAAGGCATTGGATTGGGTCATATCCGCTGTTCACAGAATAATTATGTCAAAAATTATATTATATAACACACTACAGTTTACTTAAAGGGTGCTAGAAATGTTAAACATGTTAAAAGGTGAAATATTCTCCACTGCTGACAAAATGATCCTGTCAATAAGTATTTAATTATCGTCGGGGCTGTTGACAGGATAATCCTGTCAATAAGTGATAAATTATCAACTACGGGCGGGAAGATCTATCAAAAAGTATTAACTTACCCATGCTGACAGAATGACCTGTCAATAGGCATTATTTTTGTTAATAGGGATTAGACCACTCACTGTTCACAGAATGATCAATGACCTGTCAATACGTATTGAATTATGCACTGTTGACAGGATGACCCGTCAATAAGTATTATACCACCCACTGTTGACAGAAAGACCTGTCAATAAGTATTGAAATACACACTGCTGACAAGATGACCTGTCAGTAAATATTTAACTATCCATTGCTGACAGAATGACCTGTCGATAAGTGTTGAATTATGCACTGCTGACTTGCCAATAAGTTTTAAGTACCCACTGCTGACAAAACTAGATGTGACTGTTTTCAGCACGAAAACATTAAAAACATCCCCGTTAGATAGGCCTATTTCCTATAATCGAAACCAGCCCTCTCACTCAGCTCAAGGACTGAAAAGGTTAGGGGGTCATGTGGATAATTTATGGCAGCTTGCCAACTCGACCTGTGGATAATGGCAGCTCGACATGTTGGCAGGTTGCCAGGTCCACTCACCGACCAGCATGGGTTTGGTAGAAGGGGAATTCCCACTGACCTGCTTTTTGACCATTGCATTATTATCCAAGCCAAAGACGAATGTTAGCAGTGTCTACACATGGACAAGTGACACTTCTGAATGAGTGTAGATATTTCCAGGTCAGTCCATGACCACTCCAGTATATATAAGAAGAATAATGAGAAAAAATGACACCCCCCCCCAATTATTTTTAATGGATCAATCTCAAAAGTTAATCAGATCATTAGAAATACCTAGAGAATTATCCTATCAAATATGACTGCAATCCAACCAATGGTTCATAAGTTATTATGCCCATAAGATTTTGGTTGGCCATCTTGGAAAATGGCCGTTTATGGCTTGGTGCCAAAAAAATATATATTGGATAGCTCAGTCCCATGGGTCATATATGTAAAAAAAATCAGGAGTTAAAAAAAATTAAACCCAGCCAACTCCCCCCCCCCCCGAAAAAAGTGCCCCTTCCCCCCCAAAAAAAAAACTCATAGCCAACGTTATACTGTCATCTGCCCAGATACAAATTTATCTTCGGACCAATCACATTGGTAAGCAACGTAAACAAATCGTCTGACCCCGGGTGTGACTGTCCCGAAAATCTGTGCCGCACATTGTGAGTGGTCACCGCTGACGTCATTCACAGGCACTAATAAATATTCATGTTAAGATACCCCTCTCTAATATACAGTTCCCGTACACACTAGTTGTCCAGGCTTGAGCTATGCTCTGCGTGTATTAAGACTGGACTGGTGCAGATGGAAAATGCTGTGCTAGATCAAAATCTGAGCTAAATTATAAAAACGTCCAAAAGATGGCATCTCAATGTTGCAAATTGTTAAAGGGATACAGAATCCAAAACATCACCCAGACACTTGAACTTTTTGAAGCAGCTGAAGAAAACTACTGAGGTGATGCCGCTGTTGAGAGTTTTAGTTTTTAGATACATCAGGGCACCCAACGAGTGCCCCGCAATACAGTAACAGTACCGGTAGCAAATATAGCACATATGCACATAACAATCAGAAATTTGGGCATAGCCTCTGGCCTCCGTGTTTTTTTTAAATCCACGAGGGGGTCATGGAAGAAGAAAAATTGTGATGTATTCTCATCCTTATAGCTATGAAACTTCCATTTTTACCCTCAGTGCGCCCCATGATGAAGTGCAGGGCAGGCAAACAAAACTTCACCCAGGTTTCACCCTGGCACCTGCGTGAAAAATATTATCAAAAGGGGCCACAGCATGCCTGTTCCACTTACCTCATCAAGCTTTTGTTGCAGCTATCATAAAATTAAAGGCGAGAGCTGGCATATTAAAATCTAATGATGTGAACCCCCAAAACAGGTGATAAAAGTGCCATTCAAAACAAATAAAGTCATTTTAATTCTACACTAATGGCTTCGTTTCTATCAGTATTAAGTCGCACAATACATTTCAATAGACCAAGGGCATGAACCAAACAACGATAACATAAAAAAAAACTATTGTGACGCTGTGGCTCTCACTGATAATTTTGTATTCGTGATGTGGTTAGTAGGGACGGAACAAGTGAGAATATTGATTTTGCCAATTAATTTTAGACCCAAAAGATAATGCTCATCGTGTTAATGGCCAAGTTCAAAATATGCTCAACCATCTGTATTATTGGTAATACACTTGACAAGTGTCCTGAGCTGTTGTACGCCTACTTGGATACACATAATTGTCTACGAAGCGGCTGCTTTATCTATTCCCACAATCCAACAGTTTCGCAGTAATACATACCAGAAATATGTAACAGACGTCATTACTGAACAAGTCCCTGTCTGTTCAAAACAAGAAGACCCAATGCAAAATCTGACGAAAAGCCCCAAAAATGACTACAATATTTCGGACGACTTTACGTAGTGTAAAGTTCACAACTCCACGGAACCTCTCCCCACAAAATACAACTAGTAGTAGGCCTATTAATTGTATGAATGTAGTATTAATTGGTCACCGTTGCTGCTATGGTTACGAAATCATTAATAAAACAAGTACAGTTACTCAAATTGTTGGGCTACCCTTTACCCAGGTGCCAGGCTGGTTTAACAGACACGATCTGTTGTAAAAGGTTTGATCCTGAAAATCATGTCCACATGTGCCCAGGATCACAACCTAGAGTGACTCCCGCGTGAACAAGCTACTGAAAACGTGTGAGAAACAAAAAATAAGCAGCTTGTTTACGATGGAATTTGTATTTGAAATGAATAAACTGGATTAAAAATGGCCGCCATCTTGGATTTGATAACCCGTATAGATGATCTTGAAACAATACCAATATTGTTATTGAGTTTGTCATAATCGATTTAGTCGAAAAGGGGTGTTACATGGAAGATGGAAGTTTTATTTCAAAGGAGAAAACAACATAGATTTTAAATGGCCGCCATCCTGGATTTCATCCTTAGCTGACCTTCAATAACCATTTTTACTGAATTTGTCATCATTGATTTGGTCGAAAATGAGGTATTGCATAATAGGATTAGATTTGTATTCCAAAAGTTAGAAATTATTCACATACAAAATTGGCCAGCGGCAATTTTGAATTTTGGCTCCTTACACTTTCTCAGCAGCTTGTTCATGAGGTAGTCCCCCTGCGTTGTGTTCCGAAACATCTGTAGATCAGAATTTCATTTGCCGACCTTTTACAACCGACCGTGTATATTTGTCAGAAAATCGTTCCAATGGGTCAAATAAGACCATGATCTAACAGACCATGTATGATTTTCAGTCGTTTATAATGATATACATTATTAATTATTGAGTAAAAGTCAAAAGTTTGTCCGATCTGAGTAACCAGTGGTATAAGCAAGGTGTGACGTCAAAAAATGATGATGTCATAAAATTTTCGATGTGGAGTTGAAGCAAACACGGGGGATTAAAGGGACATGCCCAGGTCTGAGCCAGTCTCTTTAATTAGTTATATTAATTATCATGCTGACATGGATACCGACGATATATCCTCTGACACATTTCTTCACAAAATATATACATATGCATTACATAGATGCTTTAAATGAACCATCAGTTCATTATTTGGAAAAAAATTTATGGATTCTAACAAAACAAAGGTTTTAGGCCTACTGCCGCTCTATTTAGGTTGATGATGTATATTCCGTGTATATCAGTTTTTAAAAATGGTTATTTGTTCATTACGCAATAAATTACAGATATTATTGATTCAAGTTGTTTGTGTTATGTTGCCATGGTTACGTAAAATGTATTTTTTACAAAGAAAATTCCCTCCTATTTTTGGGATACCATTCTGAAATTGTTCATTAATGTCGCAGGACTAACTGCGCCAAATTTCATACTTTTTTCCAGCCGGTCACGGTTCGCCCAGTAATCCGCCTACTACTAATTTAGTTCAGATAAACTTAAGTATTTTGTGGGGGTTATCATTTTTTAACTGTTAATGTCGCACATCATAAAAGAGATGCACAATATAATTGACCAATTGAGATGCTACGTTTTCAAGATGTGTTTTGCGTGTTAGCACACTGCAGCCAATATTTTAAAGCAGATTTGTTTTTTCTCAAGTATGGTGTTGTCCCGGGGGTGTTGTGCCATGTATTTACATACCACTAAATGACGGTAATGATTAGCTATCTGGTACCGAAAAGTTGTCTGGCTCGAGGACTTTGCTTTCCCATGGTTAGTTCTAGATTTACTATATAAGGTTATGCTTATGTCAGACAACAACTATCAACTATTGCAGAAACTATTGAACATTAACCCTAACCATATTTATGTCAACATCACCACCAATTATATTTTTATTTTCATCAATGGCACTATATATATACAGAGAGAACATGAACATTTTTCCAATGCCGCCGTCGCCACAGGGGTGCGACAAAATAGTATGAAAAGTGATTAATACAAACAATATTACACAGAGCATCATTTGGTGGCATGTAATGTGTGTGTATGAATACGATTTTACGCTATTATGGGTGTAGGCCCCTCTGCGCCAATAAATAATCATCTCATATAGCACATTTAATTATAATTTTATGTCGTTTACTAAAGAAAGCAGAAAAGATACATCCCAGCACGATTACCTCGATGGAAAGAACCACAACAGCTCTCCCACCCAGCACAACGGGCCAAATGTACCCAACAGTGATGTCGGGCGCAGGAGCTTCAGCGATCACTGATTCAGACGCTGATGATAGCACAAACCCTAATTTTTCGTCATCATCTCCTTCGCATTCTTCTCAAAGTCCTAAAAAAACTGTAAAAGGTAAACATGTCATTACTTTGTTGTACGATGTGTGCAGAGCATTCCTATGTAATCCTTCTTGTATTGAGCTTTTTGATAAATTCAAGATGGCGTCCAAGACGGCCGCCGACGTATATTCATATACTTGAGAAATTGTGTAAATTTATCAATTTTAGTTCAATTTTCTTTTTTGATACACTATTTTAACAAGTTCGCTGGTCAATAAATCCATCTAGACCACTCCCAGACATTTTGGAGGAACATTTAACATTTTTAGCCCGAGAGGTTTTTTAGTAGGCCTACACACCTCTGAAAATGTTAATTGAACTTGGGACAAAATTAAATTATAAATTTATAATAATTAATTCATTATTAACGGTGATGAAGTGGTACAATAACAGTGCAATATAACTATGTTAAACTAATAACATGTTTATTAATAAATTAATTTATGTTTTATTTATTCAAGACGGCGTCAAAGACTGTCGCCAGTGTATAAGTCAGATTTTGGAAATTGTGTCAACTGCATGGTCAACCATAGCTCAATTTTCTTTTGTAATAGCAAGAATACAGATAATAAGAATAACCCATTTCAAATAGTTTGGTTGTAGCTGAATCCACTTAGACCGCTCCCAGATATTTTTAGAAAACAAAACCCTATTAACAAGCATCAGGGTCACAGTAACTTCCGAATTGTCAATTGGGGGGGGGGGGTATTACTATATTAATTAATTAATTAATTAATTAATATAATTAATATAATTAATATAATTAATTAAATAATTAATTAATTAATTAATTAATTAATTAATTAATTAATTAATTAATTAATTAATTAATTAATTAATTAATTAATTAATTAATTAATTAATTAATTAATTAATCAATTAATTAATTAATTAATTAATTAATTAATTAATTAATTAATTAATTAATTAATTAATTAATTAATTAATTAATTATTTAATTAATTAATTAATTAATTAATTAATTAATCAATTAATTAATTAATTAATTAATTAATTAATTAATTAATTAATTAATTAATTAATTAATTAATTAATAATTGTGATTGATTGGTATCTCAGCACAATAACTATGGAAATGTCACCCATAACCAGCAAACACCAGACGTTGACGCAGTGCTGCTTCAGTGTCAATGCCTTGTGTTTGCTGTGTATATACATCAATCAACTAATTTAAGTAGTATGCGTTTATGTTGTTTACGTTCACGCTCAATATTATTTATTAATACTAACGTTAGTAGTTAATATTTTAAAACAAAAAAATTTGGAATTAACCCTGACATGTGTTCTGTCGCCAAATGTAAACTCACACTAAAAGTAAATACTTACCAATAAGCGTGACATTACCACAGCTATTGTATCGACACCAATCGATCACCTTTAATAATAAATTAATTAATTATAAATAATTTGCCCAATCGACATCACTGCTAACGTTCGCTAAAATGACCTCTTGGGATAAAAGGGATAAATATTCCTCAAAGTTGTCTGGGAGCTGTCTAGATGAATATACTGACCACCATTGTTTTGATCAATTTTTATCCGAATGTTCTTTTGTAATGAACATTGAGCTAAAAATTGAGCAATTTACACAATTTCCGAAATATGATTATATGCCGGGGGGGGGGGGGGGATACTTTGGATACTATATTAAATATTTGGGAGTGTTCCAGGAGGACGTTTAATATGCTAATCTAAGTACCTTTGGGGACCTTTTCTGAAAAAATCAGCTTGTCATGAATTATATCCGGGTATTTTGTGAAACGCAGTGACGTCACTCGGTGAAAAGAAGGTTATATAACACCCCTCCCCCATACTTCATTATGTGAAACGCAGTGACGTCACTCTGTGAAAACAAGATTATATAAGAACCCTCCCCCATACTTCATTGTATTAGCCAGATCGGTGAAAACAAAGGAGGTTGAAGTCATTGAGTTTCACAGAATATATACTAGTGTTTCTGGACTGTATATACTAGTGTCCCTTGAGTGTATACTGTCGAAAGGGTATATGAATGCATAGGCCTAAATTAGATCACGTTGATTTATTACTCCGTAATTACAAAAATACAAGTATGAGTTATTTTCCTGAATCTAATGTACAAACTAAATCGTTATGCTGAGTTATTAAATCAATCAAAAATATAAAATGTCTTCACACAGATCACGATAAAAAAGAAACAATCATGCCTGATGTCGTGAAGGGCATTCTCATCGCTGGATGTTCTTTCGCTGGAGTCATCATACTTACATCTATCTACTTGGCTGTAAAATGCTGGTGTAAAGAACGAGACAAGTAAGGGTATAGTTTCGTTTACGTTGTCATCAACATGTATTTGCAGCCGTTTCTGAAAATAGTAAATTATACTATTATGATGGTGGTGGTGGTGGTGGTAGTGATGATGATGATGATGATGATGATGATGATGATGATGATGATGATAATGATGATGATGATGATGATGATGATGATGATGATGATGATGATGATGATGATGATGATGATGATGATGATGATGATGATGATGATGATGATGATGATGATGATGATGATGATGATGATGATGATGATGATGATGATGATGATGATGATGATGATGATGATGATGATGATGATGATGATGATGATGATGATGATGATGATGATGATGATGATGATGATGATGATGATGATGATGATGATGATGGGCAAACAATAATCACACGGTTTCCATAGACATAAATCCACAAATTTGCAATGATTTTCCAAAGCCACTTTTTAGGCCTCAGCCAAAATTTTGGCGGATGCCTATTGTCGTCACCAGGCGCGTCCATCCGTCCGTCTGTCCGCCACTTTTAGCACTATAACTTGTTTCGTGTAAGTGGAATGCACAATAAACTTCACATACAGGTTAATCATGACTAATTTCACATTTGACCTTTCTGTGACCCCTATGACCTTGACTTTTCCGATCGACAAATTTTCTCGTTAACGAGATTCACACATTTTTTTATGTATCGCTCCAAAATTTATACCATATATCCATTTCACTAATAGCTAGGATGAGTTCGAAATTGGGCAAGACTCGGACAGAAACTAAGTCATGGCGGCCAAAATGGCCGATTATCGGCCATTATTTTTGTAATATGCGTAATATTTGGACAACCGGATCAGATAGCTAGACCATTACCATAGAACAAAATGTGCAGTTTCAGGTAGGGATATACCAGGAAAATTTCAACTTGATCAAATTCAAAATGACCGACCTGCGGCCACTTCCAATCGACAAATTTTCTTGTTAACGCGAATCACTCAACATTTTTTTATGTATCACTCTAAAATGTATACCATAAGAATATCTCGGATGAGTTCGAAATTGGGCAAGATACGGACAGAAACTAGGTCATGGCGGCCTTTATTTTTGTAATATGTGTAATATCTGGAAAACCAGACCAGATAGCTGGACCATTACTATCAAACAAAATGTGCAGTTTCAGGTAGAGATATACCATGAAAAAATTCAACTTGATCAAATTCATAATGGCCGACCTGCGGCCACTTTTGACTTCAATATGCGTAATAACTGGAAAACCGTGCCAGATAGCTAGACCATTACTATTGAACAAAATGTGCGGTTTTTGTACTGCATGCTGCTGATAACCAGTTCTTGGACAGTTTCAATAATGGTGGCGGGCTATTGTCGAGTGTGGTCTTGTTTCAAATGATTTTCACTTTTAAACGATGATTAGAGGCTGAGACCTATTTCCGTCGCCGACGGGCCTTGTTATGAATTGCATGACTTCGTATTATAAACTATGGAAAATACACATGTCAGTTTGTTATTATTTATGTAAATCTTCCACACCCACTACAACTGGCCGGTGTGCAGTCAACTCATCCCCTATACCAACTCATCCCCCGGTATATCAGGGGATGAGTTGGTATAGGTGTTGACGGGCTGTGGATGAGTTGGTTATAGCTGTTGGAGGGCTGGGGATGAGTTGGTCATGTGCGTTGCACCTTTGGGATGAGTTGGTATTAACTTGTCTTTAATGATATTTGATTATTTGTGACGATGATCACTTAAATGTATCAAACATCCGATATTCCAAGAGATATATTCTAACTGAGAATAACGATTTTTTCCTGTTTCCGTAAATGTGATGGCGGCTTTCACAATTCAGCGTTTTTAAGGATTATCACTAATTACTTCCTCAAATATTTTATATTTCTTAAAGACTATGCATGGGTTACTTATAATATCAAACATCAGATGTTGCAAGAGATATATCTGAACCCTTGAACGAATTCGTTGACATTTCGTTGACATTTCGCGAGTATGGAGCAATTTAATCAAAGACTCACAACTCATCAAAGCCGTTAACAATTTCACGAGCGGTTCTCGCTGACAGGTCTGAATTAGCACACGAATCCTCATCATAACACCTGAGGTGCAAGGGGTGGAGCGGGTGAGTTCACCAAAGACTCACAACAGTCAACTCATCCAAGCCGTTGACGTTTCACGGCTCTGGCTGTTAGCTCACAGACTATAATGTTAAAAGATATTTTTGTTAAGAGACTGTTATTGCAAATAATTGAATCATATAATCTTATTGTTTAAAGATCTTTATGTTAAGTAACGGCTATAAGTACTGATAGAAGGTCGTCCGTAAATCAGTAGAATCTCTATAATTACAACCATAGAAAGAGCTTATTAATCTGGTATACAGATCTAATAAACGTGTCAATATAAAGTACATAATACATTCAATCTGCAACCTCTCATAACGTAAATATTTTTATTTAATTTGTATTTGTTTATTTATGTATTTCAATTCCCATGTCAACATAAAGTACAAAAAAGTACAATATTTGACGATCGATTTCATAGAATATAAGTGTATAGTAGAATTCGGGTTTTAAATGTGATATTTGCGTATAGCTACGGATAAAAAAGAATACTTTAAAGATAACTTCACGCCCGGATCGTAGTGCATGGGCTTGTGAACACTATTAGTTGGGCACCCCCTGGAAATCAATTTCTAATTGATGTTACTAGATTGAAAAAATAACATAGAAAACGATTTGCTATGTTAAAAAGTTGACAAAATGTCCCACATACCATTTTTATGCAAATTAGTGACGCCATTACTGGAAAATGTATATTTCGCCATATCTCAGCTAATAGTGCACATAGCTCAACAATTAAGGTGTCTAGCCCCATGTTTTGAGGGTCTAAGATCATTATAAAACTATTCTTGAAGTGATCAGATGTGTCTAGAAGATGTTAGCGTGCCAAGTATCGCCGCCATTAGCGAAAAATCAAATTTCCCAATGTCTCCGCGGATATCAAAAATATCTGCATTAGGCATTAGTCATTCATTTCATTCATTCATGTATTATGCTGACATAAAGCGTCCAGACGTATTGTCTGATGCTCAACGAATATAAAAAACAATATGCAAGAGATCAGATATGTACAAGGTATATGATAGTATGCACATTAGTGCCATCATTAGTGTATAAAAACTGATAACTGGACATGCTATCTATCTATACCTGATGTATTTCTGAAGGTTCATTAACACCATAACAGAGTAACACAAAATGTCCTAGTACACGACATGTTGTAGAATGTATGCTAAGATGCACATTAGTATGTCCTAGCACATAATAACACTATGATGTGTCGCAGTACATGAAAATATTGTAGAATGTATCCTAGAATGTATACGTTCTACCACATATTAACACTATACATTTTTTTTAAAGATTTTGTGGATAAAATTGCATCTATCCGTTCCAAATTTCCAGATAAAGTACATAATAATCCATTAGTGCAAACACCAGAAATTAGATCTAAAATGAATTCTTTTGAGCGTGCGACAGAAGATGAAATCAAAAAGCTTATTTTGTACTCATCGTCAAAATCGTATGATCTGTACCCCATTCCTACAAGCGTGCTTTAAAATTGTCTTGATATAATTATCACTGATATAATTAACATTTTTATGGACACAAGTACATTTCAAAAAAAATTTAAAGAAGCTCATGTAAGACCACTACTTAAAAAAAACATCTCTTCCTAAACGAACTGAAAAATTACAGGCCTGTATCCTACTTGAGTAGTATATACAAGGGTGAAGTTACAGCTCTCACCTTTCTTGACTTGTCGGTCGCTTTCGACACCATTGACCATGCAGATTAGTATGAAATATCTACATCCGGGCAGGGTCAAATTTGGTTTTCTTCTTACTTGCTAAATAGGCACCAATTCGTAAAAATTAAGGACAGTCTGTCAGATAAAGTCACACTCTCATATGGAGTTCCACAGGGCTCTGTGCTGGGACCAGTGCTTTTTATCCTATACATTACACCACTCAGCACTATTATCGCCAGCTTTGACATCAACCACCATCTTTATGCCGATGATACTCAAATTTACATGTCTCTATCCGTTTCCAACGCTAAAGAATCTCTTGAGAAGTTGCAACCTTGTGTAATGGCCGTGTCGGCCTGGATGACAGGGTCTAAGCTGAAGCTTACTCCTAGCAAGACAGACGTTCTTCTCATTGGGACCGAACTTCAGCGAGAAAAAAAAAAAAAATAATTCCCCATGCCTAATTCTAGGTCAAGACATAAATCCATCTGCATCACCAAAAATCTTGGTGTAGTATTCGACAGTAGCCCAGATTTCCGAAAAGACATATCCCAAACAGATATCCCAAACAGGTAGGGCATGCTTCCATCATATCCGATACCTGCGTCGAATTCGAAAAATTATTTCCTTAGATCTTTCCAGGCAAATTGCAGTGGCACTGGTCAGTAGCAAGTTAGATTATTGTAACTCACTTTTCCAAAATATGCCAGAAAAATATATCGCTAGAGAACAACTCGTTCAGAACTGTCTTGCAAGAGTGGTAGCTAAGGCCCCCACGTTTTAGTTGCTCCTTTCCTATCCTAAGGCGATTACATTGGCTTTAACAATGTGTGGCTCCAAAGCAGACTGGTACAGGGAATGCGAAAATTATCTTCTTGTCTTCTCTCATCATCTTGTGGGGCAGCTTGACATGGACGGCTTTCACTCCACTGAAGACACATTAGCCGAGGGGGAGTGCCACAGTACGTTAATAGTCTTCCTTAGCCATGTCAGGTAATTGCATGTTGACAATCTGTCTGTACTTCCCCGATCCTGTATCACACAGTCACTTTGATTGAATGGGAATGATGCAGTATAATCACAAATATGCCTGGTACTGCACCCCCACCTGTGTTTTGATAAATTAAAACATTTGGCATGATTAAAACAAAATATTATGGGAATAGACATTGCAGTAGCAAGATTAGTAACATAACACAATCTTACCTAGCTATCTGTTGTAACAAATTGATGAATTCTACCCTCCGCAATGAGGACTGCCATATTTGTTCTGTCTAGCCTGGAAGCGGCCTGTTTACCACTCCATGCATCATAACTGACATAGCTGTTTCCTTGTGTCATCGTTTGCAAATAAGCTCTTGGAATAATATGGCTGTCTGACAGCTGGTCCAGCTAGAATGATCTCTGGGCTGCTACGTCTCAACCTCTCCTGCGCTTTGATAGATCCAGGATGATAACTGTCAGTCTAGATCGCCGTCTGATCGAGTATCTGTATGCATATCTCACAACAGGTCGGGGGAAGGTTGGTAATGGTATGTAGCAGAGCCATACCATGAACAAATCGTCAACTCCTTGGGTTATGGCAGATTGCCTGGGGTAGCGTCTTCCAGAAGGTAGGGCCTAGTTAAAAAAGGTGACTTTGTTGATTTTCGAAGAACTGCCATTTGGTGACTTAAGCCAAGGAGGTACAGCCATAAGTCAGGAGCTCTTCCAAGTCCATTGGTTCACATAGTAACACAGCTTACCATTTGAAAAACAATGAATATAGTTGTGAATGGGATTTTAACTGATTACCTTTCCCTGTGAGGAATTGTTGTTGTCAGCTTTTCAAAATTGAGTTTCATATTGTCGCATCTTAGTGGCCACCATTGGTCTTGTGAAAGCCACAGAATGTTACGGCAAAAAGTACAACGGGATTCTAGTACTAGTCCGCACTTCCAAGAATGTAAGCTTGTTCAAGAGCATCAGCAAGAACGATAACTGAACTGTGCAGAAGCCAGAAAGAAAAGGCAACATGTTTACTCTTTGGGAATTTCTTGGATTTGTCTTGATTTTTTATTGGGTTATTCTGTAGCCATTTATCATAGCCATTCAGTTCTTCGACATAGAGCAAGTGCAATGACGATAGCAATAGGACCTCATTATGTTGGACAGCATGTTCTCCAGTACGAATACAAGTGCCTTCTCACGGGCATATCCAATCGCTCTGAAATAGTTTAACTATGTTCTTTGACCCTCAAAATATAGATCTGGAAACTTGTTATATGCAGGTATTTTTAATATTGGCTGAGCTATGGCGAAAAATAGATTGTTCGTTAATGGCGGCGACATTTTGCGCAATAACATGTGTTAGACACATCTGATCACTTCAATAATAGTTTTATAATGCTCTTGGGCCCTCAAAACATGAGGTTAGACACCTTAATTGTTGAGCTATGTGTACTATTAGCTGAGATATGGCGAAATATACAGTTTCCAGTAATGGCGTCACTAATTTCCATAAAAAATGGTATGTGGGACATTTTGTCAACTTTTTAAGATAGTAAATCGTTTTCTCTGGTATCTTTCCAATCTAGAAACATCCATTAGAAATTGATTTCCAGGGGGTGCACGATACCCCCTTCTTCCTACTAGACTATACGGGCCTGATGTGCGAATGGTAATTGAATTCGTTGTAATCACAGTTGGTTTTATCCCTTGTCATCTCGCTAATATCATCAATGGAATGCGTCAACACATGGGATAGTCCAGAATGCACAGAAAGATCAGCTGCCTCTCTATGTCATGATACAAATTCTATTCCAAGAAGCTACCACCGTGAATCTACAGATGATACTATTATCACAAGACAAGATCAGACGCCGACAGTTAAAGAAATACAGAGACCTGCAGTGAAAGATCATGAAGTACCGGGAGCAGTATGCTGGCGGCCAGAAGACCCTGAATTCCTTGCTAAGATCATGTGTTCACCTGAATGCCCCGACACTGTAAACTGCTCACATAAGACTTTTTTAATGTTTTATATATACTATGTATCTTTATGTATATTTCATTATTATATTCATGTGATCTGCTATTTTTAATTTAATGTTAATATGTCTAAATGTTTTAATATTTTTTTAATGAATTATATGTTTTATATATATTATGTAAATTTCATGTTTTGTCGTCATGCGACCTGCTATGTTTTAATTGAATGTTAATATGTCTACATGTTATAATATGCTTTTTTAATAAAATATATTGCTTCTAATACTAAATATGTTTTTTATTACCCTCCCAAAGTAGTCTATGAATAATCGCTGCCCGTATGTCTAACTTTAAAACAAATCAGATAGCCTACAATATAGTCATGAGATGGGGATGAGTTGGTAACACTTGGCCGATGGCTGGGGATGAGTTGGTGAGGTATTGATGGCCGGGAGGATGAGTTGGTGAGGTATTTACAATTGGCGGCCGGGGGGGATGAGTTGGTAAAGCCTTCACGGCCGTTGGGGTTGAGTTGGTCTACTCGGGTGTGAGCTGGGGTTGAGTTGGTATATGGGGGATGAGTTGGTAGGGGGGATGAGTTGACTGCCATTCGACTGGCCGATCCAATCATGTATATGTTATCATAAGAAATATATCATTTGAGACTTTAATAGTATCGGGAAACAGTGGGATGATGTAATGTTATTGGTAATCTATTATTGGTTTCAGAAATGAGAATATATACTCCACTACAGATAGACCCCAGTGAAGAAATGTGCTGTCGTCATGGGCGCCTTATTGTCAGCAGTCACCAATTGCATTACGGTGAAAATAGATTAAATTCTGACCTAGGCCAGGTCTATGTCTCATATAGATTAGGATATTATCTGTGTCGGACTACTTCGAAACAGCTTGTGATTACACGATTTGTTTGTATGTGTTTTTTTTTATGAAAATAAATTTTAATGCCGGAGTGATATACACAGGCTAATCTATAATTGTGACGATTTCAGTAAGCTACATGTAGCAAACACTATATGTTATTTTTACGGGGTTTTTTTGCGAATAAAGATATATGATGCATAGACCTAATAATAATCCTTCACTCTTATTGTTATTTGCCGATGTAAAGCAGGTCAGTCGTTTCGTTTTATTGTATTATAATATTTATTTCTGACGGACCACTCTCCTTAGAACGTTGACCATGTTTGGCCTACGGGTTGGCCTACAATCTGTGCTCAGCGAATCGTGACGATCCACCTACTTTAAGAATGTTAGCACAGGCCTATGCCTTGGGAAAAGTCCTTGAATTTGAAAAATAAAATTCCAGGCCTTGAAAAGTCCTTGATTTTTGTAAAAAACATAAATAAACCGGGAAAAATCCTTGATTTTGATCAACATGTCATGTTTTGTTGTTGATCTTGAAAAACGTCGCACAGCGGCAACAGCTAGTGATTAAAAAGCTACACTTAAATAACAATTTAGTTTAGGAATGTAGTGTGTCTATGAAGTCAAAAGACAAATATCGATAATCAATGTAGGCCTACATTTCATATTTTCTACAATATTGTAATTTCACTGATATGCGTGGTGTGATATTTCATAAAAAAAAGAGTAATAAAAACGCAAAAGTTGCCGTTTTTCGCAAAAAAAGGTCCTTGAAAAATATCGAGAAGTCCTAGAAAGGTCCTTGAAAAGTCTTGGAATTTTGTATTTGAAAAAGTGTGGGAACCATGATCAAACCTTTTCATGCGGCTCCTGGACTCCGTCGAGATTGAGTGATTGGAATGATTGATTGATTGCAATGGCGACAGGTCGTGCTAATTTGTCAATGGCTTAATTCTTCTTTTCTTCTGGGAAAAGGGGGATACTAGACAAATCCCACAAGATGAATGTGTGTAGTTAAATGTCTGGATTCAATAAGGATATATTGAGGAATGTAATTCCTTACGATTATACATGTTTATAGCCGAACTTTGAAATTTATGGAATTTTTCAACCCATTATCGCCACGGTAAGCCTACAATATAAAAACAGCAGGCAACATAATGACTGTACACGGATTAATGTGAGGCCTGTGTCCACAAACAGGGATTAGGCATGCGTTAATTTTCTCAATTGCTCAACAACGTGAACCCTTCATTTCAATATCTACAGCTTGAAAAATGGCCAACAGGAGAAAAGGAAAGAAACGTCAGCTATCAGATGAAGACATTGCTGAGATTACTGAATCAATGGATATTCCAGAGATCGTGTCAACTTTGGTGAAAGACGGACTATCTGACCTAACAAAATTAGTGAAACAAATGAAAAATTCTGTCGATCAGTCGTAAATATCTCTTAGCTGGTCTGTAGAACTGACGTTAGCTTTACATGTAAACAGATTATATCCACATATTATTCTTTGAAATAGCATGTAATCTAACGTGCTTCTCTCTTCAACATACTATTTTTTACATTACTAAGGAGCATATGGCAGTGCGCAACCTGACGCGAAATTAACGTCAACACACTAGTTTCAACCTGAACTCGACGAGACCGCCATTAGTGTGATCACCTAGTCACATTGAGAGGGAATAGACAAGATTATTTCTCTGAAAGACCCCTGCGAGATCAGCGCGGTTCAAACCCGGGATGCGTGCAATGACGTGGCAGTCAGATACTCTATCGATGCGGCGCATCTCCCTCTGTTACAACCTACCTGAGCTGCCATGCTGCTACACCTTATGGATGTTAACTACATGGCAATGAGAAACAAGACCTATATAACGTTACTTTATCAGATGGCTAACCTCCCACCAGTTGAACAAAATGTGTGCGAAGTGAAGATAACATGTTCATTCCTGTCTTAAATTTGGTTGGAGATGGCTTGTGTATCACTTCACTTCACGAATAAATAGATTATATCCACACATTATTATTATAAAGAGCTTGTTTATCTTCTTCTCGCTTTAACATTATATTTTTTACATGATGAAGGAGCATATATGGCAGCTAGTAGCCTTGTGCAAAATTAACGTCAACAGACTGGTTTCAACCTGAACTCGACGAGGCCGCCATTAATGTGATCACGTCGTCACGTGGGAATTATATACGGATATTTCTCTGAAAGACCTCCGCAACATCAGCGGGATTCAAACTCGGGACACATGCATGAATTACATGGCAGTCGGACACTTTTATCGATGTGCACCTCCCACTCTCTAAATTTGTACATTTAAAGCCTTGGAAGCATGGAAGCATCTGTATGTCAAGCGTACTCATACTTTGGCCTACCACCTACCTGAGCTGCCATGATGCTACACCTTGTGAGGGCCAACTATATGTCAATGGGAGAGAAGACCTGCTTTATCAGATGGCCGAAACTCTCACCATTAGAACAAAATGTGTGGGAAGTGAAAGATAGAATGTTCATTCCTGTCAGATGTCTTAGTTCACCTCCACCTGCATCATTTAAGAATTTTAAAGAAACAAATCCGAAAATCCAATAATTTTGCGGATGGGATGGACCACAGTCACGCGCAATGATCATGACAATAATTATTGATTCTGTATTATTTTTAAAATTTTGATTGGACCTTCACCCCTCCTATCCACTTCTCAAAAAGTGTGTACATTTTTTGCAAAAGACACACTAGTTTTATCAGGGGCGGATCCAGGATTTTCCAAAGGGGGGGCTTCAATTGAAACCTGAAGTTGCCGTAGTCCATGTGAATCGCGCGCCGGAGGCGCGGTGCACGCCACCGGCGTGCTGTGCTAGGGGGGTTTGGGGGCATGCCCCCCCCCCTCCAAGAAAATTTGAATTTTAAGGCTCCTTTCACTGCCTTCTGGTGACATCTGGTGGCATCTAGAACCCAAGTGTGGTTTAAAACTTACATAAAATGGAACAATTGGAAGAATTTTAGTAGGGCCTAATGATGAATAATAAAAAAATTAACTTTGACTGATTTTTAAATAGTTATCATGTAGGCCTATATCCTACACATTTTAATGAAAACCTGTGATTTTACAAATCTAACTATTTATATGTAGGCCTACATATCCTGTTTATGTCAAATAAGTCAGAAATGACTTTTTACTTTGTCAAAAAAATACCTGTCAAAAGTAATGAATATCCAATTGTGAATAAATATTGTGATAGGGGGCCTACAAAGCCCGGGAGAGTAGGCCATAATAGCCAGTATCAGAGGCAGACAAGGCAGTCTGTCGTTTTTCTTTAACATTAAAACACCTCAGAACTGATAAGTTTGGCTCAGACTCAAGCCTCGGTCGTTTTGTCTATTTTCCTACCCTGGCTACTGCATAAATATCAGATCCCTTAGTATCTGTGTGGCATTTTTAGTTATTAAATAGCAAGTAGGCCTCACATAGAACCTATTATTGAAATAGGCCTACAACGCAAATCAATGGTAGGTGGGTCCTCGTGATTCGCTGAGTAAACATCGTGGGCCCACCACATGCATGTCATGGTCAACGTCCACGGGAGTGGAGTCTAACGCATTGTAAATATTGTTGTTCAGTGAAGCAAAACTGTTTTAACCCGAATTTAACACTAACCTATATGCGAGCGAAATCATACATTGTAATTTAATGCATATAAATTCATGGATGACTAAAAGTCAAACCACCATTGATTTATTATAGGCATATATAGGCCTAGTAGGCCTACAGTCAAGACCAAAAGCTTCCGAAGATAAAAAATACCGTAGTTTTAATATTGTTTTAATTACAAAAAGGTTCGATTTGTAATATTCCTCCTCCCAGCAATATGAACACAAACATTAGTGTTTTAAAATTTCCCTGTGTCACAAAGCTTTAGGGAAACTTGCCTAAACCCCTTCCCCCCCCCCCCCTTAGGCTAATGCATGACGCCATTAATAGTCAGCCTGTTATGAATACAAACAATAACAGCTGAATCAACATCATCAGTTATGTTATCATGTTTATAATATGTTTCTGTAGTAAATTAATATAGGCTGGAAGCCTATGACTAGACGGGGCACCTGTCTGACAGTGGGAGCTGGAAGTTGTAATTTATAGACTCCAGAAATTCAAACAAAATGGCCGCCGTTTATACTGTTCATACCAGCTCCATTCGATTTTTCAATTGTTTATATTTTCCTTAAAAACTTATGAAAAGTGGCGGGCAGACACTTTTTCGGCGTCACAAAGTGATTGTACACCACTAGACAGTCAGAGGATGGCGGGTAAACATCAAACTGGTGCCTCGCATGTTTTTTCAATGGGCAGCTAGTCAACCGGGCTGTGACCGGCGACCTCGTCAGCTAGCCTATGACCAAAAATTTAGCGCATTATGGGGTCAAAAGTCACAAAAATTAATACAAATTTAACCTTCGTAACTTTGTAATTGTAATATTTATACTCAACTTTTTATGAAATTGAATACTGAATACAAACATATGCATTCTATTGGGAAAACAATGTCATGAAAAAAAATAGAATTTACACGTTATCTTGGTTCGAGGTTCAGTTGGTTCGAATGTAGACATAGTGACTGGAAAACTGTAATAAAATAAACTGAGCTTGTATGTCATAAATGTTTGTTGTCATTTATTTCATTGGATTCTTACATTCTGTTCCACAGTTACAAAACTCACATCAGGTAGTGTTTAATTTTCGGAAAGGGCAAATTGTGGGTATTTTAAGCATTTGCAGGGTTTAGGGAAATCGACTGGCAAGGGATCATTTATTCCCAAACAAGGTATTCACCAAGGAGATATTTTTTCTATGTTTTTATATTGTGTTTATAACAATGACTTGCTAGAAGAACTCAGAGATATCCCGTGTGCAGTTAAAATAGGGACTCTTAAGATCAGTGGTGTAGGTTTCGCTGACGATATCTCAGTAATGTCTACGTCATTATTTACATTACAACACTTAACTGACGTGTGTGTAAACCATAGCAGAAAGTGATGAGATATGAATTTGGCCCGAGTAAGATACAGCTCATTATATACGGTGGGCAAGGTGGTCAATTAGTAATTAATAATCATGTAATATATAATGTAGAAGGTGCTAATCATGTCGGGGTCCCTCTGTGCAGTACAAAACACGCTGAAAAAATTGCAACAGATGCAAGAATTCAAATTCATAAGAAAATATCATATATGATCCAAGGTATCTGCGCCCGTAATGGTGGAATAAACCCTATGAGTGCATCAAAGGTGTATCTGTCTGTAGCAATGCCGCGGCTATTGTACGGGTGTCAAGTATGGCCTATAAGTGATGATAATGTTGAGTTGATGGAGCGGGCTCACCAGGATGCGGCTCGTAGACTACAGGGGTTGCCGCAGCAATGCGCTGGTCCAGCAGCTACAGCCCTAATGGGATGGCTCAGTGTACAAGCTACTATAGATATGTATAGACTGATCTACCTATGGACATTATTACGAATTCCTAATTTATTTAAGAAAAATCTGTCTAACCTTCTAATAGAAACTTTCCATATGCCTAACTCAAAGCGTAATAAAACAGGGCCCTTGTCTAAGATTGTTAAAACGTGTCACAAATATAATATACAGGAAAAAGTTCTAAGTTTATTAATTTTAAACCCAAACCATATCAGTCGTGAGCAATGGAAAAAAATAGTAAAGAATGTAATATGGTCACAATATAGAAATAACTGGTATATGCAGTGTATACTATTTAAAAGTTTGTCAATGTTTGTAAAAAGTGTAAATAATGTTGCAATGAGTTGGATGTGGCGTTTGTGTAGAGACCGGCCTCAGTCAATTAGAAAGTGTAAATGTACTGCTAGATTCGTTGTAAGCTCCGTGAACTATTATATTATGTATACTAAATCCAGTAAGTTGTGTCAGCTCTGTTCAATGTACAGTCGACTATGTCATGAGCACGTATTGTTTGAATGTCCAGCACTTGTCAATGAGCGTGTCAAGCGCTGGACACGTGTCATCGAATCTATGCCTGCAGCTTTGATATCGTCAATCGAATGTATGAATACAAGTGAAAAGTTAGTTTTTATTCTGAGTGGATTGAACTGTGAATATGTGAGTGAATGGAGAGATATATATGAGGAGATTGTAAATTTTATTTTTTATATGAATCATGAATTCAGGCAATTAGCAGTGACTATATATAATAATACGTAAACGTTTGTTTTTCTCATCTTATAAAAATAATTATTCAATAGGAGACCTAGTATTATTCTCAATAGTATGTATTAAAGTTCACTGTAAATATGACTTGTATTGTATAATACCTGATGTTATTTCTTAAATTCCTCATTATGAGTGTGTTGAATGTTAAACTTTAAACCTTTGTACCTGTATTTTTGCATGCATGCTCTCCAAAGTGGAGGTTAATAAACACATACATACATACATACATTTGTCAAAGTAATTATGGGGAGTAACATATTATCAACTTTCTTATATCCGTAGTCACAAGGATCTAACGTAAGTTGCTTTGATGCGGCATTAACCCAAAGTTGGCATTGTAGGTAAGCTCGTTGTATATATGTGAATCGATGCTTGATGAAGTAGGTGGTAATTTTTCAAGATCTAGCTTGAATGACTTTTAGGAGCATAAAATCGTCTAAAATTTGTCTCGTGACATACACTTCACTAAGAAATGTTCAACCTTTAAGCACAAGTCATTGTCAAGCTATTTCATTAAAAAATCCTTTAAATACTGTTTACAATGTTCTTCTTTGGCTACTCGAAACGCAGATGCTTTTATTGAAATGTTACTAGTAGTGTCACAGCCTACGAGGGCGTGAACTGCTGGAAGCATATATGCAAGTGACGGATCCAAAGAACTTATAGCCTTGTGAACTGGACTCACTTGATCTTAACAAAAGACAAATATCTGCGAAAACCAGAAAAATCCGAGTTGCTGAACTGTATTCGAGTAAATACTGAAGACATCGGATTTATAAAAAGTTTACCAAGTCAGCCATCTTTAACTGTTAATGACTTCCATGTCATATGCAAGGAGATATCCTGTTGAAAAAATAAAGTTAAACACATTTGGAGACTTTGCATTATTTGGAAAAGGTTTCTTGGAAAGAACAGTTGTAGGATATACGTTGTGCTCGATTTATATTACGCAGATAGCATAAAATCACATGAGAGACAACGACGTGCAACTCATGATGTCATTATTGCAAACATTGACTATTCAGATCAACATCTTCCAGTGGAAATTGAGAAGTTTTGGACTTCATCAGAGAACAAGATAAAGTTTCAGCAATTTTTCATTGGATGGGTCTCAATTACATACAAAGGAGATAAGCCTGTTTACCTAGGAGGCTGTCTTATTAGCAGTTTGCAATGCTGCGTTAAAGTTTCACAAGGTACAGTTGAACAATTTCCATCATTAAAATGGTCATATGAAGAAGCAGATGATCGTATGATGTATCACATAACACGTCAAGCAGTAGATCGTCTATACTATCAACGTGTTTTTGGTGTGTTCTGGAGATACTGATGTTTTTGTAAGCTTGATGTTTCACTTTGAGACCCAATGGAAACGTAAGCAAGTTAACGAGCTTTGGATAATTCACGGGGACCAAGTGAGTCCAGTTCACAAGGCTAGTATAAGTTCTTTGGATCCGTTACTTGCATATATTCTTCCAGCAGTTCACGCCCTCACAGGCTGTGACACTACTAGTAAAATTTCAACAAAAGCATTTGCGTTTCGAGTTGCCAAAGAAGAACATTGTAAACAGTATTTGAAGGATTTTTTAATGAAATAACTTGACAATGACTTGTGTTTAAAGGTTGAACATTTTTTAGTGAAGTGTTTGTCACGAGATAAATCGTTAAAAGCTTTTGCCGTTTTACGCTACTCAATGTACCAGACAACGTCATTCAAGCTAGATCTTGAAATTTTTTCACTTACTTCATCAAGCATCAACTTACATATATACAACGAGCTTACCTGCAATGCCAACTTTGGGTTAATGCCTAAGCCCTGCAAATGCGCAAGACCCACAATTTTCCCTTTTAAATGCCCCACTGCTATGGGGGGGGGGGGGGGGGGAGGGGGGGGCTTAAGCTTCACAACCCCCCCCCCTCTGGATCCGCGCCTGGTTTTATTACTTTTCCTGTGACTGTTGTAAAATGTTCATTTAGAAATCAAGGACAAACATCGTTATTGAAGTTGTTCGGTTTCTACGCTATCACTTTTATACCTTCTTGGTGGAATATTTAGGGTCCATCAACGAAACATCTACCATTGAGAAACCATCTGCAATGTGCAGTTTATAATAATACAGACTAAATAATGCTTCCAAAATAATTGTTTAAAAATTTGAGTTTTTTCATATTCGCGACCAAAAAATGACTGAAAACGCATGAAAAATGTGTTTTCTCTTCAATATCTAAATATCTACAAGACATACACATTTTGTATGGGCACTATTGGACTCCTCATACCGAAAAATATGGGTATAAACATCAAAATCGTGACTCTAGCTATGCTACAGCCCAAGTTATGGCCAAATATGTGATTTCGATGGCGGCTATTTTGAATGTGCCATAAAACGAGGTTGAGGGGCGGGAAAAATTAAACCCCAATAGTTTTGGCTTATTTGACCCCTAAGGAAGCCATAAAAACAATAAAATCAATTTGGGCAACAGAACTGGCCAAAATGACATACCGCACCAGACTGATAACACAGTTTTCAGACATAATTGAACGAATAAAGTCCCAACCATCGGCTCAAAGATCCACACAAAACCGTAATGTACACATAGGCCTAGTTCTACTCACCAAACATGAATGAGATAGATGATATCACCGTCAATAACAATGATAACATACAATTACACGATATCTGAAATCTGTAATTTGGTGCAGAAGTTGGATTGTGGGCATATAAGATCAATGGTTGAGGACACCCGAATTCCAAACAGAGAGGTGAAATGGAGCTATCCACAAAATATCATTTTCTAGGGTAATGCTCATTTGCTAGGATAATCTGACAATGTTGAAAATACGGACGATGAATTTATTTTATAAATATAGTATGAACATACTCCATCTTCAGACAATGTTAGTAACTATCCTAGTCTTGGCAACTAAATTCTATATAGTGTCATAAACAAGTCCCCAAAGATTATTGGGTACACTTTTGCAACAAGATATGATGCAGAATATGTGGTAATTGGGGCAATATACGTTGATACTGTTCGTGGCACGATCAGGATATTAACATACAGTTACACGATATCTGAAATCTGTAATTTGGTGCAGAAGTTGGATTGTGGGCATATAAGATCAATGGTTGAGGACACCCGAATTCCAAACAGAGAGGTGAAATGGAGCTATCCACAAAATATCATTTCCTAGGGTAATGCTCATTTGCTAGGATAATCTGATAATGTTGAAAGTACTGACGATGAATTTATTTTATATATAGTATGAACATACACCATCTTCAGACAATGTTAGTAACTATCCTAGTCTTGGCAACTCAATTCTATATAGTATCATAAACAAGTCCCCAAAGATTATTGGGAGGAATATACGTTGATACAGTTCGTAGCACGATCAGGATGTTTTCATGAAGATTAACATAAAATACAGAAATTTTCTAGATGTGGTCGTGATATGGTAGAATGTAATTGGAATCAGTAGGTTCTGGTCATGCATAGTTCTAATCACATATAAGCTCTAACTCTCACATAATATGCAATTACCCAGCAGGTTCAGTTGTGTCTTGAAGTGGTATGGGAGCGACCACCCTAATTTGCATGATGAAGTACCAATGTTAAAGACAAAAAGCCTTACCATATATATAAAGTGATGAAATCATATGATGGACGTGAAGATATTTAAGTCCCTATAATAACTATATGTCTCCTCCAGACATAGCATATTAATTATCATTCATACAGCGTATCTATTATTTATCTATTATAGAGCAGGCCCCCTATTATTATTTTGTAATAAACATTGATCATGTAATAATCTATGCAAGACACATGTATCCTACATCAAAAAACATTTCCATACACACTGTGATGTTGTCTCAGATGAATATATAACAGATAAAGTACAGAATCAGGGATAAGGGCAATACAGTTTCCGTTTGCAGAAATATAGTAGATTCAATGTTCAAATTCGCCACTTTTGGTAAAGAACAATGTCATCCAACCATTCAATAAACACTGGTATAAGTGTGAAGCTAAGACGTTAACTGTTATTACGACAATCAAACTGTCACATACTGACAATGTGGTAGTCGTAGGAGCTGATGTAAACTTGCTCATTCTGCTTTCGGAACACTTTCTCATCATAACAATGCCTAGCTGCGTAAACCTAGAGCTGGTGATATTTATCGTAGGGGAGATTGGGGTTAGTTGGTCCTCTGGGTCAGTTAATCCATCCCCTCCCCCTCCTTGGCAATTCACTGGAAGTGAACATGAGAGCTACCTATTGAAAAACACACGAAGTAAGATATTTTACCGGGTATGTGAAGGGCTGTAGGGATTGTTATTTTAGATGTGATGATCCCGGTTTGGATGATGATTAATTTAATGCTTGTTGAACGTTTAATTCGAGCATATTATTTGTCAGAATCTTTTTTTTGTTAAGCTCAGATAATCACGCAAAACAATATGGCTGACCTGGGGTCAGATGATTCTTTAGGCTTTGGGTCAGTTGATCCATGAAAATGGTCAGAAGAGTAACATTTTTAAAAGTGTTATTCTGTCAACACAAAAATCACTGACGGACAGTAAGTTGTAGTATGCAGTGCAATATAGGGCATAACCATCCTTAATTTTCAGTGGATTTGGTAGGGACGTTTTTGAAAATAGGCTGACCCCGGCTTCCCCTACCATTCAACCGTATCAAAGGCGTCCACAACGCCAGCACATCTATTCTAAAAAGAAGACATTTAAATTAGTTCATAAACTTCCAAAACTAGAACAGTAGCCTATTGGAATATTTCCATGTGTCCTCTCCGTCAATAACCCCTGCCACAAAAGTGGATATTGTTTCGGTTGTATTTTAGGCCTGTTTAGCAATAAATACAGCTCTTGCCAGATAACAATATTATTAACATCTATGAGATTGTGGTTGCAGCTTCATTGATGGAAAACTACAACCAGTTCTCATTTAGAAGCTTCCTGCTGCACCTGAAGAACTATCACATTTAGTTTGATTAGGTGTGAATTAAGACCACAAGAAAGTATCCAATGGCGTCCTATCAAGGAGTCGCTACATCAATTCCGAAGCTGCACAAAGATGTGATCAATGTATTGATGAGGGTGATTATTCTAGCATTATCATTGTGCAAGATGGTGGCATTCATGCAATTCTGAGATATACACATCAAGACTATGTAGTTACAGTGATGAAAGTAACACGTCATGTTATTTTTGTACAATTTCCCCATAGTTAATGTGTTGTTTTAAATAATCATATTTTTTTAATTCCCCGTAACTACATGTAACATGGAAGTTGAGTTGTTTGATGTTGTGTAATTTGTTTGTATCAGAAAACTATTTAGGCGCTAAAAATAACTTCCTACGACATTGAGAAAATGGTTATGGTACTTGCTGCATAATTGGCGGCCATTTTGGATTTTTCCCTGAAACTACATGTAATATGGAAGTTCGAGGTTAGTACTGTTCTGTACACTAGATTTATTGGTATTTAAAACCTATATTTAGCCACAAAAACAACTTCTTATGTTTTTTATAAAAAAGATATGGTACTTTCTGTATTATTTGCGGCCGTCTTGGATTTTTAACATTCATTGCGTGATAGTTTACCTGGTCTTTGAACATGAAATTCCTCAAACCAAAAAGGTTATTTTGAGCACGAAAGTCAAGTTTGTGTGTCCGCTGTGCACCCAGACATGATGTATAATCATGATAATTGTGACTTTATGTTATTTCGGCGGCCATTTTGTTTTTCAATTTTAAAATGGAAAAACTAAAAATAGAGCTTGACATGGGGCAGATTTGGAATCAGCATATCCGAATTGTGTAAAAACAACTGCATGACAAATTCTACTAAGAAATGCCTTACAAACTTTAAGAATGCCCTTTTTTGAAAAAAGGACCCTGACTAATCATCTGAAATACCTAGAGAACAATCATACCAAATATGCATACAATCCAACCAACGGTTCATAAGTTATCGGGCCCACAAGCTTTTTAGGAGGCCATCTTTTTTTAAATGGCTGCGGCAGCCATTTTGTTTTTAATAGATTTATCCCAAAAGTTATCAGATCATTAGAAATACCTAGAGAACAACCATACCAAATTTGAATGCAATCCAACCAATGGTTCATAAGTTATCGTGCCCAGAAGCTTTTTAGGCGGCCATCTTGGAAAATGGCCGCTTATGGCTTAGTGCCAAAAAATATATATGGGATGAATTGCCCAGGCACATAGGTCATGTCTGTAAAAATAAACAAAATTCATCAGTTACCTTTTTAGTAAGAGCTGAATTTCTGACTGCCCGCCCGCCAGACTGCCTCTGGTGATCACTATACCCCACAGCCTTAATGGCAGAGAATGGCTGAGAGGTAACAATAGCTCTTAAACCAGAGTGCCAATGACACAGAAGCTCATCCTTAATTAGGGCAAGTTGATTACGAATTAAAATTTCTGAAATCCATGAGGCAGTTCTATGCATATGCACGAGCTCTTTCAAATAAACTAAACAAAATTGAAATCGGATAAGAATTGAGGGAGGCGAAGCATTTCTTGTGAATTGTGGACAAAGTGCCCTAATTGGGTCCTAATTAGGTCATATGTTAAATAATAATTGAATAATTCTGAAATCTGTGGGGAAGTTTAATGCGCAGGCCCAAGCTCTATCAAACAAACCAAACAGAATTGAAATCGAATAAAAATTGAGGGAGGAGAAGCATTTTTTGTGAGTGGAGGACAGAGTGCCATAATTAGGTCTTAATTAGGTCATAAGTTAATTAATAATTAAAATTTCTCAAATCCGTGAGGTTAATGCATAGGCCCAAGCTCTTTCAAACAAACCAAACAGAATTGAAATCGGATAAGAATTGAGGGAGGAGAAGCATTTCTTGTGAATGGTGGACAGAGTGCCCTAATTAGGGCTTAATTAGGTCATAAGTTAATTATTAATTAAAATTTCTAAAATCCGTCAGGAAATTTATTGCGCAGGCCCAAGCTCTTTCAAACAAACCAAACAGAATTGAAATCAGATAAGAATTGAGGGAGGAGAAGCATTTCTTGTGAATGGTGGACAGAGTGCCCTAATTAGGTCATAAGATAAATAATAATTAAAATTTCTCAAATCCGCGAGGACGTTTAATGCACAGGGTCAAGCTCTTTCAAACAAACCAAACATAATTGAAATCGGATAAGAATGGAGGGAGGAGAAGCATTTCTTGTGAATGGTGGACAGAGTGTCCTAATTAGGGCTTAATTAGGTCATAAGTTAATTAATAATTAAAATTTCTAAAATCCGTGACGACGTTTAATGCATAGGCCCAAGCTCTTTCTAACAAACCAAACAGAATTGAAATCGGATAAGAATTGAGGGAGGAGAAGCATTTCTTGTGAATGGTGGACAGAGTGCCCTAATTAGGGGTTGAATAGGTCATAAGTTAATTAATAATTAAAATTTCTCATAGGCCCAAGCTCTTTCAAACAAACCAAACAGAATTGAAATCAGGTAAGAATTGAGGGAGGAGAAGCATTTCTTGTGAATTGTGGACAGACGACAGACAACAGACGACAGACGCAACACGATGACTTAAGCTCATCTAGGCCTAAAGGCCGGGTGCTCATCTAGGCCTAAAGGCCGGATGAGCTAAAAAAGACAAAAACAGTTTTACATATTAAATATATTTTGGCATTTACAACACTTTTTACATATTTAAACTATTGTTTCTAATTTATATTCGTCTCTGATTAGATTTTACTTCCAATAAGAATATTAAATCAGATTTAGCGAAATCTGCTAGATACTGGAACATCGTACATAATTATACTAATGCTTACTTTTTTATATGATTTCATGGACATATTTACAATTGATGATGTTGATGATATGATCACATTATTCTCACTATGTACATTTGTTACAATACAGCTATAAGGTGATATGAATAGCTCTTCAGTTCTTCAAAACGATCATCAGTAGGGAACGTGTCTTATTGTATATTTGCCTTTCTTGAGTTGAGCAATATACAGTTTTGACTTGTTTCCATCTGATCTTTTCACCCATACTTCTCCCGTATTTATGGCAGTGACAGTGGCACTAAAACAAAAATAAATATAATTGTCAAATAATACACAAGGTATCCACACGAGCTAATGACAAGTAGTTGTCAATAAAGATGACAATGTCCCCCGCATCAGTTTACACCGTAATTGTAACAAGAAAATTAGGAAGGCATTCACTCCATTAACCCTTATCCTGCTGAGCTAATTTATTACAATTTTCAGTCACTTGAAGTTGTCTCGCTAACGCGACACACAACTTCAAGTGGCTGAAAATTAATTAGATTTGTTTAATTTGAGCATAAATATTTGTAAATCTGGATGTTTAGACACACATTTCATTCACGATAACAGTGATTTAATCGACTAATGAAATTGATTAAAAACATAAAAGAAACGGTGATTTTATTTTGGCTTCTTAATATGACCATATGATGTAAACATGTCCATAGACTAGAACTGCAGAAGTTTTTTAATAAGAAATAATTGTATTTCGTCTCTATATCTAGCCTAACTGGTAAATGCGCAGCACAAAAATTAAAAAACTTTTGACGATTTTAGCCTGATTGAGTTCGCTTTAAGTAAATGTCATAGCATAATGGCATTTCGTCTCTATATCTAGCCTAGCTGGTAAATGCGCAGCACAAAAATTAAAAAACTTTTGACGATTTTAGCCTGATTGAGTTCGCTTTAAGTAAATGTCATAACCCTAAGATGCACATCTACACCCCTGAGGGATGTTGTGTGTACAATATCAATATAAATATCGATTAGTAAATTCAATTGAAAAAAAAGTTTGTTTTTTTCAAAAAATACTCAAATACTCCCCCCCCCACCCCTAAGATAAGTATCCTCATCTTTGAACCTGTCAGAGATTGAAAGAGTAAGCGATTTTTATTAAAAGATTATTTTTGCAACAAAGGCCCAAACCACCTCATAATCCCCACCACAAACAAGAGGGCCAAAGCCTAAAGTAACCCTCATCCCGTACCTCGTGATGCAAACGCACAACTGGTATGAAACTTTACAATATTCTTTTTTGAGATTTTTAAGGGATGTGTATGTGCAATATGAAATGGTCAGGACTGTATTTTTTTTATTAAAAAAGAAATTTATATTGATAACAAGAACCCTGTGGTTCTGAACATTATTGAGAGTTATTTAAACTGAGTTGATAATTAAGCAATCATGTAAAAGTGTAATCAGAACAAATAGATATTTTCTACCGATAATTGCGAAAAATTGCTAAGAAATGATTTGATGTATAAGTGCAAGATGTTTTCTTTGTTATAGTTCACATGATAACAGTATATAAAAAATACCTTGCAATCATACCAGCATCCCTCGGCTGACGTAGTGATGTATGATAGTGAGTATGTAGTGAGTATGGCCAATCAATTAAAGCGGAAATCATCATTTTTATTATGTTTCCTTAATATGTCATGATATGTCAACATGGCGATAGACTAGAATTGCGGAGGTTTGTTAAATATTGTGTTGCACGTTTCCAGTTCAGGGAGAAGTAAAGGATAAATTTCAGACATGCATGTCCAAAATAAGAAATACGGGAATAACTGATAAATATGGCTACTATGTACAACTTCACATATAGCCATTGTGAAGCAAAAATATATTGTTAGCTTTTGGATGAATATTGGTCTGATTGTTTTGCCTGAGGAACTAGTCATGTTTGCAATTCCCATGCGTAGGCCACGTGTAGGCCGTGAGTATACAGTACAGTAGGGAGGGTGGGTGTGTGCTTGTCACAGTCTCGTGAAATATCACTCTCAACGCGAGATGAGACGTGACCTGTCAATCATACTGACAGCTCTAACGGTCCTTGATATGGGAGGGAGATGTTGACCAATGAACGTTTAAACACGGCTGTCAATCAGCACTGTCAGTGAACTGATTGAGGAAGATTTGTGTCAGCATATACATATATTTATGCAACAGCATTCAATCTATTATGCTGGAATAATTTATAAGTTATTTTAAAAAATGACATGTTTATTCTAATCGTGTAATAAAACATTATAACACAAAATAATAATGTTTTTAAATCGGAAAATAAAATATCACAGCACAAGCACGATATTCCCTTACATGTTTCTAAATCGTGTAATAAAACATTACAGCACGAACACGATGTCTTTGCAATTTTTTATATCGTGCAATAAAAAAAACCAGGCTACAACACGAATGTGATGTTTTTTCCGAATCGTGTAATCATCTCCATGATGTTATATTATTCATAGAACAAGAGCACACTCGATAATAGCCCGCCACCGAATTATGATAAAGAAAGTAAAGACGAATGTCATCACGTAAATAAGAACCCAAGATATAAATGGTATGTTAAACCAGCCGCTTTTCAAGTTATCGCGCCCACAAGGTCAAAATATGGACATAAAATAAATGTGAAAAATCGCAATAAGTCGACCATTTTGATTTTTTTACCGGCCATTATTGAGCTTGCTCAAGAACTGCTTATTAGTAACATGCATAACAAACTTGAAGAGGATACTTGTGAAAATGTTGAAGTTATCGCGCCTACAAGGTCAAATTATAGACGTAAAATGAGAAAAATCGCAATAAATCGGCCATTTTGAATTTTTTTTCAGCCATTATTGAACTTGTCCAAGAACTACTTATTAGTAACATGCATAACAAATTTGAAGAGGATATGTGAAAAACTTTTCAAGTTATCGCGCCCACAAGGTCAAATTATTGACGTAAAATGAGAAAAATCACAATAAATCGGCCATTTTTTTTTTCAGCCATTATTGAACTTGTCCAAGAACTACTTATAAGTAACATACATACCAAATTTGAAGAGAATATGTGAAAAACTTTTCAAGTTATCGCGCCCACAGGGTCAAATTATTGACGTAAAATGAGAAAAATCGCAATAAATCGGCCATTTTTTTTTTTTTTTGGCCATTATTGAACTTTTCCAAGAACTACTTATTAGTAATATGCATAACCAATTTGAAGAGGATATGTGAAAAACTTTTCAAGTTTTCGCGCCCACAAGGTCAAATTATTGACGTAAAATGTGAAAAATCGCAATAAATCGGCCATTTTTTTTTTTTGGCCATTATTGAACTTGTCCAAGAACTACTTATTAGTAACATGCATAAACAATTTAAAGAGGATATGTGAAAAACTTTTCAACTTATCGCGCCCACAAGGTCAAATTATTGACGTAAAATGTGAAAAATCACAATAAATCGGCCATTTTTTTTTTTTCGGCCATTATTGAACTTGTCCGAGAACTGGTCATTAGTAACATGCATAGCAAATTTGAAAAGGATATGTGAAAAACTTTTCAAGTTATCGCGCCCACAAGGTCAAATTATTGACGTAAAATGTGAAAAATCGCAATAAAGCGGCCATTTTTTTTTCGGCCATTATTGAACTTGTCCGAGAACTGGTCATTAGTAACATGCATAACAAATTTGAAAAGGATACGTGAAAAACTTTTCGAGTTATCGCGCCCACAAGGTCAAATTATTGACGTAAAAGGTGAAAAATCGCAATAAGTCGGCCATTTTGAATTTTTTTCCAGCCATTATTGAACTTGTCCGAGAAGTGGTCATTAGTAACATGCAAAACAAATTTGGGAAGGAAACATGAAAAACTTTTCAAGTTATCGCGCCCACAAGTAAATGTTAACGCCGACGCCGACGACGCCGAACTTCAATTGCAATAGCCCACCTTTTTTAATTAAAATTAAAAGGCGGGCTAAAAACTACCAAGCCTGTAGGTTTGAAATGGTTGACACGCTCATCCGGCCACAGCTTTCATTTTACTAACGGCGCCGAGCATTACGTAACCGCCCACCAATGGTCGATAAACGTTTAGGTCCTAGAAGGTCGAGTTCATATTAGGCCTAAATTTATGTTTATTTAAAATAATCGGGAATTACAAACATGCAGATAAATTAAATTCAAGTGTTAGCCAGCTCAAATGAAAGGGCTCTAATCATTGTGTCGCCATGTAGTTTTAAATAGTGTATTACACGTCAGGGAGCATGAGGTGCTCCACAGTACTACTGTCGCGAGCATAAGACCTTGCCAATATGAGCAAAAACGCTCCTTGACAGTTAAAGGGCTAACATCGATACACTTGTGAGTTGTGAAGAAGGAGCACTCATCAAACGATCAACATGTCATCACGTCTGGCCATTGACCTATTTTATTATACTAAAAAATATAGATAAAATCGTGCCCGTCGTATATACGATTTAAAAACATGTTAAAAACGAACAAAAACATCATATTGGTGCTGTTACGCGATTTTAAAAAAAATTAAAAAAAAACACTCGTGCTATCAATAGCCTAATACTTTATTACACAATTAAAAAATACATTTAAAAAAACACAACACTCGCGCCATGAATCCTTATTACCCAATTTAAAAAAGTTATACAAACATTATTACTCGTGCTACAATATTTTATTACACGATTTAAGCACGCTGCATTAACTTATTCGTGTAGTTGCATTTCTGGGACAAAATTATGCATGTCATATTCGTTTCATATTATTCTATTACACGATTCGTGTTATAACTTAAGGCCCTGATATTTAAATTAAATTCGTGCTCAGATACAGAATGATATACTGTTGTTCTGAAAGGGTGCCGTCATGTGCCTCACGACTGGCCGGCGACGTTGCCTGAGCGCCAAGCGTGAAGGATTGCCACTATTTATAGCACGATTAAGATTAGCCGTGGACCAGACGACCGCTTCCTCAGGCCGATCAGCGCTAAATTAACGTGTGAAAATTTCATGCTTAATCGGATGTTGAATTATTTATAACACAATTTTTCCGGAAAAATGGTAAAAAAGCTAGTGTAAAATTTTGGGATCCATGGTTGCATCATGTTATCCGATAAGTGTAGTAAGGATTCGTGCTATAACGGATAATTACTGTTACAGTACGGTACTTAGTTAATTTCAATGATATTTTTTCACCTCAGGATGGGGATGTCTAGACACTCAGCCAAGCTGTACCGCAGACTAATACCTGGACGTAGGCCCCTATACGTCACACAGCGACCACGGGATAATGACCCAATGCAGGTTCAATGCTGGACCAACGTTAACAACGCTGGTACAACATTGAGACAGCATTGGATCATCGCCATCACTCAGAATAAGCAATAACATAATTACCATATAACAACATACAATGATTGATTTGTGCTTGCTGGGAACATGGAGATAGTAGAGGTTGTACTATCTCCATGCTGAGAAATTAATTGTCATTTCCTGAATTTTTTAGCTAGAGAATTATATAATGTATTAATCTGGGATAGTTTTAGCTGAAAAAAAAATAATAAACAAAATGTATATCATTTTCATTCCTTAGATATTTAGAAATAAAATAGATTTAATACACAGTCAGTAGCTTAGTTATGTCACATTGCACCCTAATACATAATCACAAGTGGGTACGCCTACAGTAGATGTGGCTCTGTGAGGCATAACACAGTGTGTATAGGCCTACCTACCAGACCTGCACATGCAGATCAGTGGAGTATATGCCTCAGATTGAGCATCCCCCCTCCGTTGTAGTATGTTATCTCCTCTGTCACAATGTCACTTGTTTATTGGTCTGTCTCTCTAGCGATGTGATTGACCCAGATAATGTGTGTGTGATTGGTCAAGGACGATTATCTCGTCCAATGGTGCGCCAAAGATGTAGATCACCCCCATTAAGAATATTTTCACCACACTTGTGACTATGTCGTCAGATGCTATTGAGACCAATGGTTAGATTTTAAAAGGCAATTATATCATTGCAAAATATTGCATCGATATCATAATATATTTACTTTGGAAAGTAGAAAATCTGCTAGCTTTCCCCAGTCTTAAACTCTCATTGTGGGAATTTCTTAAGATTATATTGGCCTAGTTTGATCTCAAAGGTAGGCAATGTTCTCAGTGAAATATATGGGGATCTACAGGGTAAAATTAATGGCTCAACACACAGCCCAAAAACTGGACATGCTAACTGTCGTAAAATTGACGAGGGAAATCCTAATAACTCCTAATAACAGAAATTTATGCTTAATCAGAAACAACTTTTGGTGGGCCTATTTTAGGCTATGTTATGACAGAAAACTGGAGCTATGGGTGTTGTGGCTTTCAAGAAGATGTCGGTGATAGTCATTTGGGACACACGGAAAATGGGTCCACACAAAAACCAGTGCCCAAAATCCGTTTTGTGAAGCATATTAAAACATTATTGGAAAGAGTTCCAATAATGTTAAAACAGCTCTGGTGACACCAATGATTATGGAACAGCATAGAAACACTGCCTCACTTTCAAACTTTATCTTGAACTTGAGCAAATGTTTTAATATTGAGGAGTGTACCATGCTTACAAGAAATAGAAATTGTTATGAACATTATTGAGAGTTTTATTATGTAGCCAGAATAGTCAGTTTTTACATTATCTAGAGCTATTTCATTAATTTCAGTAAGAACTGACAAAGCATTTTTCAGTAACGCTGCATGAACTAGATCTAGCCTACATGCATGATACAATAAACAGGTACAGCTGTTTAACATCAGATATGGAAAGCTTCCAAATAACTAAATCACACATTTTGTTTCATAGTAATGGTCTATCTGGCACAGTTTGTCCGGTAACAGGCATATTGAAGTTAATTATGGCTGATAGTCGGCCATTTTTAAATTTGATAGAGTAGAAATTTTTAGGCCATATCGATATCATCCCTGAAATCACACATTTTGTTTCACAGTAATGATCTAGCTATCTCGCATGGTTTGATAGATAGCAGGTATAATAAAGATAATTATGACTGATAGTCAGCCATTTTGAATTTGATCGAAGTGAAATTTGTCTCGGCATATCCACACCTGAAACCGCACATTTTGTTTCATAGTAATGGTTTAGCTATCTGGCACAGTTTGTCAGATATCAGGCATATCGAAGTGTGTACCCATTTCGTCATCAGTCCAAAATAGAAAAGGGCGTGAACGCGTTTGTTGACAGCTATGACAATATTTACGTTAGCTGTGATGATAAAGCTGTTGTTTTTCATGTGATACATCATGTTATAATGATATCATGATAATGTAGTCATGAAGATGAACTATTGTTGGTGGAAAAAAAATAAAAAATAACTAGTTTGTATTTTCCATGCTCAAATAGAATACTCTTATTTTCGAAAAAAAATTTACATTACATGTCGTTTTTTTCGTTCAAAGATTTTTTTTGTTCGAATATAAGTGCATCACTTATTTTCGAATACTAAGTGCATCTTCAAATATAAGTGCATGCATATTTATGCATAAAGAGGCCAGCTGGCCACCATAATCGCCCGATCGGGTTGACATTTTTCAGGGCATATCACTCCTTGAAACCACACATTTTGTTTTTATAGTAATGGTCTAGCTATCTGGCACGGTTTGGCAGATATTAGGCATATGAAATTTAATCATGGCCGATAACAGTCAGCCATTTTGAATTTGATCAAGTTAAAATTGTTCAGACCATATCCCTCCCTAAAACCGCATATTTTGTTTTATACATGTAGTACTTAGTGGTCTAGCTATCTGGCATGGCTTGCAAGTAAAATGGCTAATTAAAGTTAATTAGCAGATAGTGGACAATCTTGAATTTGATCGAGTAGTAAGTTTTCAGGCCCTCCCTGAAACCTGCCATTTTGATTAATAGTAATGGTCTAGCTATCATATCAGGCATATTAAAGTTAATTATAGTCGGACATTTTGAATTTGAACAAGTTGACATTTTTCAGGACTAGGCCTATGTATTAATTATATATGAAGTGATTTTGTTATGTTATGCTATTTGAAGGTGCATGTTTATTAAAATTGACATCTGCTGTGTATTGAGATGGTGTGTGTGTAACATATTGCAAATAAATTTCAGACACTTACTGAACAGGCGAATCTTGTTTGTTGTCAATGATGATGTGATGTCCTTTACTGTACCATTCTCCTTCATAATACAATTTCCCATCATCATACTTAGCCGTAAAAGGGTGTGGTTTTTCAGGGAGAAATGCTAAAAAAATTATAGATAAATATAGCAATGAATAAAATAGGCCCTATAATACATATTAGTCCTATGCTTCTTAAAATGACCATAAGATGTAAAGATATCCATAGACTAGAACTGCAATTTTTTTTACATTTTTTATTGCGCATTTACAGTTAAGCGAGATATAAAGTCAAAAATCCCGATTTCTTATTTCGGACATGCTTGTCCAAAATAAGAAATACGGGAATTTCGTCTTTATATCTTGCTTAACTGGTAAATTTGCAGCACAAAAATTAAAAAACTTTTGCAGTTTTAGTCTATGGACATGTTTACATCATATGGTCATATTAAGAAGCCAAAATAAAAACACCGATTTTTTTATGATTTTAGCCTGATTGTGTCGCTAAATTTCAAAAAGCAATAATAAGAGCAATATGTAAATAAACTAAGTTATTCAATGCTAGAATGTATCAGTTCTAAATAAATGCTACATGTATACATATGAAGAAGAGAATCTAAATAATAATCACCATCTTTTCTTTTTTTATCTTGTTTTTCAGTTTGTTTTAATGCCTGTAACAAAAAACAGCCAATTTATAAGGGGCGTATCTAAGGGGGATGGTTGGGCAGGCATTGGGCCATGCCTCCCCTCGGACGTGATATTTTTACAAATTAAAAATAACCCAGGGTGAAGTAATAAATCTGATTAAAATGAAAGAGACTGCAAGCAAACACGCTGGGTGGATTAAAACCCATGGTGCTTGGGCTAAATACTGTTGATGTAGGAACAGTTTTTGGGATATGATCGACCAAAAATACAACAAATATACTGGTGAATCTTTTTATTAAATTATGATTAATTCCAAATGATATTGGTGCTTTTTAACCCTTTCAGGGCTGTGAGGGGACCATCTTTAGACGTATGATTCTGATATCTAAAGACGATCGCCGCACTGAAAGTGTGAAATATCTATAATTGGCCATAGACCTGTAGACCCATTACATATGTATTCAAATGAAGTGGAATGAGCTAACTTAAACATTTCTGATGATTTTAAATTTAAAAAAACAACTTTGGTCTCTTTGCTTATACAAAAATATTTCAGCGCTGCGCTGTAAGGGTCAAGATCAAAGACAAAAGGTAAACATATCCCTTCAGAGATGACTAAATTACAGAACATAGACACAAGTAAAGCGACAGGGCCGGATGGCAGTCCAGGTGTATTTTTAAAGAATTGTGTGTGCAAGAACTGACAGTGACCTTCTTTTTACTACAATAATTTCTTCAATTCAAACTTTACTCACATCGATAATATGGAACCTCCCTCCTATCAATAGTATTATAAATCCTAATCTATCACTTTCATCAGTTCATGACTTCCGCATTATATTGCAGAACATAGACATAAGTAAAGCAACAGGGCCGGATGGCATTCCAGGTGTATTTTTATAGAATTGTGCAAAAGAACTGACACCTTCTCTTACCAAACTATTAAATATTTATTTGTAAGCTGGAATGTTTCCTACTTCCTGGAAAATAGCTAATATATATCCTAAATGTCCTATTTAAGGTGATAAAAATAATTGGGAAAACTATAGACCAATATCTATTCTTTACTTCGTATTCTAAGTAAATTTTTGAATGAGCTATCTGCAATATAATTTATCCAGAAATCAAAGAGTTAATTTCTAACAACCAGTATGGTTTTGTGCAACGGCATCCAACAGAATTTTAATTATATATTTTTCCAATAACATTTCAAAAAATATAGATTCAAGTGATCAGACAGATGGGGTATATTTTGATTTCACAAAAACCTTTGATTCAGTACCCCATCATCTTTTAATACAAAGACTACAGACTTTTGGATTTAACGGAACAATGTTAAACTGGTTGCACAGTTATTTAAATAACCGAGTTTTAGTTCATGGTAGCCTGTCTAATAAATTACAGGTCTGCAAGATAATCAATGCTTGGCCCATTATTGTTTGTACATGTATTATATGTTAATGACAGACAGAATTGCAGAGGAATTTTCAAATTTATCTTTCCAAACTTGGGTTTACAAAGACACTCCACATAAGCATGACAAAGAGTCTGATTACCATGATTCCTGAACAAACGACCACAGATCTTCTCAGACGTGGGAATAACTGTCAAACTAGTGGTCGCTCATTGGTAGGTCAATTTTGGAACTTTCGCACAAAAATTGGTGGTCGCATTGTACAGGTTGTCGCTCATTGCAGTGCCCATTCAATACAAAAAACTTCGTGAGATGCAAAATGTGGTCTTTCATGTTCAACTGTACACAGTGAGTAGTGGCCATATACTGTACAGCAACATTTATCATTACCTTTTTTATTGCTGTCCAGTCCTCTATAATATCTACATCTTTCAGCATGTAAACAACATATGGTCCAGAAATAGTGACAGGTTTCCGTCGTCTTTCAGGACTGAAAAAGCTACCATTTTTTTTCTTTCTTTTCATACTCTGAGATTCGTTCCATAGATCTGAGAAGACAAATTAAGTTTAAAATAGTAGTACTGGGCACCCCATGACCAGAGAGCACAGCACAGTGGCATTGTGTGAATTGAAGATATAGTGATGATAAGGTTTTAAGTAGGAATAGTAATCACTACAATAGTCACTTCTCTACTGTATTTACAATATGCAGCCAACATATATTAAGTAACTGTATGAAAGTGGGAACCAATCTTAAGTATTCTGAGTTCGGAAAAATATGTAATAAACATTTCTTCAGTTTGCAGTAATATATTATATATTTCAGAGTCACCAAATAAAAAATTAGATACATACTTCAAAGAACTAAAGCATGTAAAATATGTCCTCACAGCTGTCTCATTAAAAAATGTAACTTCTTTGGGGATTCAAAATACTTTTGAATAATAGTTAATGAAAATAAATAAAAAAAGGTTTTGATTATTATTAATGATCAAAGAAAAAAATACTTTTGACTACACTAACCAGATGTGATATCAATATTATGTCTGTCTTCTTCAAGATGTTTGATTTTATCCTGCAGATCTCCACGAACTTGGTCATACAGCAATGATTTCTCACTCTAGGTAAACAATGCAATCATGAAATAACACAGCAAAAAAATAAGTCACAGTCCTCATTACAAATACATACAGATGAAGTCACAAAGAAAATGAACAGATGATCCCAAGAAAACAACGACACATGAGCGGCTGTAGCAGATAAGACAAAATTTAATGTTTTTACATGTCATGTTTTATAACTTGTAATGAAGGCAATGTCGCGATATGAATTTTCCAAACTGAGGCTTAACCGCACCAGAGTAGCCAATTGTCCAATGGGGTGAGATTCCACGTGGTGTGCTTTCAGATTGGCAGGCAGAGCCAAAAAGGCAGTATATGCTTACTTAAAAAGTGAGTAGATGTACTGCCTTTTGGCTTTGGCAGTATGAGCTTACTTGCATGCAAAGTAAGCATACTGGATACTTTACCTGTAAGCAGATACTACCTTTTCGCTTTGCGGAGCAGAACTGATGACAATTGACGCATGCATGGTCAATAATATATGCATGTGTTATGATGATAGCTAGACTGAGAGGGGCTGTCATTTCTGATTCACCCCCCCCCCTTATTCCCTAGGGCTGGGATTGTTTCACTAAGAAATTCTTATCTTAACGCTTAGTCTTGTTGAATTTTAACATAAAGCATAATAAACATTTGAAATATAAGCTCTATTTAATTGTTGTTATGCCTCATACGGACTAGAAAAATAGCAGACAAGGATATGTTCTGGTTTGACTGTAACACTTTCTTAAGGCATGAGAGAGCCTTTCACATGTTTAACATCGTGGTAAATAATGGCCAATTGTCAGCCATAATAAACATTTGAAATATAAGCTCTATTTAATTGTTGTTATGCCTCATACGGGCTAGTAACTAGTATAGCAGGCAAAGATATTAGTGCAGTGGGCTATGTAGGGCCTAATGAAATTGAGGTCACTTGGATCGGAATGTTAATTTTTGCCACCAGTGCTAGAAATGTTCCTTATGGTCTACTCTTTCAGAAAAAACCTTGTCGGCATGTTTTATTTTCAGGGTAAAGGTCATTTCGTGACCTTCGCAGGTCATTCATATAATACAAGGTCAATTGTGATGGAATTTGTTGTAGATTTGACTTTTGTGTGTCAAGTGGGTCGTGGGACCTACCAATACGCCTAGAATGGCCTACTTTAGCAAAACAAATGTAGCGTGTTTTTTTTTGGATGAAGGTCATTTTGTGACCTTCAAAACTCATTCATATATACATAAGGTCAATTAAAACGAAATTAAGTATATTACACATTTTTCATGTAAAGTGTGTCAAGTAACCTATCAAAATGCTTGAAATATCATACTCTGTCAGAAAAACAATGTCGGCATTTTTTATTTTCAAGGTAAAGGTCATTTCTTGACCTTCAAATGTCATTCATAAGGTCAATTTAAAAGGAATTGGTTGTAAATTCCACTTTTTCATGTAAAGTGCGTCATGTAACCTATAAAAATGCTTTAAATATCATACTCATTTCGTGACCTTTAAATGTCATTCATAACTTCAATTTAAAAGGGATTTGTTGTAAATTTCATGTTTTCATGTAAAGTGTGTAATGTACAGTAGAATAGGAACGATTTTGGCATTTGAATGTGTGTGTAGTGGTGCGTATTATTTTTTACCAATTTTTTTTTAGGGGGATTTATGTCCATACACATGAGGTACTTTATGGTGGCATTTTCAAAAAAAAAAAAAAAAGTTTTTCGTTTTTTTTATTAAAACTGCGCGTTTCCATTCACCCCCGAGATCGGGTGAATCGGAATATCAACCATATGGCTACCACAGGTGCTTGTGACCCCGATAGGGGGTGAGTAGGAACAACGAGTGAATTTTTAAAAAATAAACAGATCATTTCCCATCAAAATATGGAAACAAAATCTTTCTAAAAAATACTATTTTCAAAATAATAAAATGGGGTGAATAGGAACGGCGGGGTTATTGAGGTGTGTATTCTACCAAAGAAAATACAAGTAGGTACATTTTCTCATTTTTGAATAATCACCCAACTATGTGTGTCCTTCTACAGAAAAATTGAAACCTATGTGAAAAAATTACGGTTGCCATGACAATAAAAAAAAATGTTCCTATTCACCCCGTTTTTCTTTAAAAAATCAACAGAAACACACAAAAAATAATATTTTTTAGAATAATTGTACAATTAACAAAAAACCTTCTGAATATTATATCTAATATATTGATTGACTGGCAGGTGTATTATGGTAGATTTTATTTCACTAGGTGGTACCTGGAGGGTCAAAGTTTTGACCACCTCTCAATTTTCAACTTTTCGCGACAATTTTTTTAGTCGCTATGGCAACCGTAATTTTTTCACAAAGGTTTCAATTTTTCTGTGGAAAGACACACATAGTTGGGTGATTATCCAAAAATGAGAGCATGTGCCTACTTGTACAGGGTTGCCACTCACATCAGATTTTAAAATTCCCTGACATTTATCTGACTTTTCCCCGACACATTTTCAGTTTTCCCTGACCAAAATATCCGTTAAAATTTACATACCAGTGTAACATTACTTGTCGTATACATGTTTATAGTAGCCTCATATTATTGTAAGGTATATGCCAACCTTCACCTTAGAGGATAAGTTCGACTTTTTCTGTAATAATGCATTAAGGCATAAAAAAAACACATGGATCATAATTATGTAGTAATGCCACAAAAAATTTGTCAATGAACGTGAACAATAAATGATTCTACTTAGTGACATGCATGTAATTTCATAACAAGAGGCCAACCGGCCACCATAATCCCCCGCCCTGCCCGCGTGATAGAAATTTTTCAGGGTGTATCATTTTGAATTAGATCAAGTTAACATTTTTCAGGGCATATCCCTCCTTGAAACCACACATTTTGTTTTATAGTAATGGTCTAGCTATCTGGCACAGTTTTCCCAATATTAGGCCTACCCATACTAAAGACAATAATGGCCTCAAGTCAGCCATTTCGAATTTGATCGAGTTGACATTTTTCAGGGCATATCCCTCCCTGAAACGGCACATTTTGTTTTATAGTACTTAATGGTTTAGCTATCTGGCACAGTTTGCCAGATATCAGGCATATTAAAGTGAATTATGGCTGACAATCTGCCATTTTGAATTAGATCGTGTTGACATGTTTCAGGGCACATCCCTACCTGAAACCGCACATTTCGTTTTATATATAGTAATGGTCATGATGGTCTAGCTATCTGGCACGGTTTGCCAGATATAAGGCATATTAAAGTTAATCATTGCAGATGGTCTGCCATTTTCAATTTGAATTTTTCAGGGCATATCTCTGCTTAAAACTGCAATTTTTTTTACCGTCATGGGATCGGTATCTGCACTGTTTGCAGATATCAGGCATATTAAAGATAATTATGGCCGACGGTCGGCCATTTAAGAAGTTGAAATTGCATAAACCCCAAAAGGCACATCTACACTCCCTAAGGGATGTGTGTGTGTGCAATATCAAAGCATCAGTTATTTTCTTATCACCCTTAACAATTCTGAATTTGTCACTTACATCAACAAGTTGTGAATCGCTACTGCAATCCATACCCTGGTTAGATATGGGTGACAATTGTTTGCATCAGACAAACTTCATTGCTTAAATCTGGAAAAGTAGGGGTGTTAGATAACACAGAAGATTGCCATAGCCATATAATAATGATCTGTGTCCTATTATACTATTATAACTTGATGGCATTTGCAGATTAACTGATGCTATTCTGATTGGATAAATTACATAAACAATGAATATACATAATGTTGTTCACATTTCCCCGACCTCAGTGCCATTTTCCTGAATTTCCCTGACTTTTCACAAATTTTCAAATTTCCCTGACAAATTTCAAAATTCCCTGACTTTTCCCTGACCTTGAATTTCCCTGTTTTTTCCCTGACCAGTGGCAACCCTGTTGTAGTTGTTTTGGTAGAATACACACCTTAATAACTTTCCTACTTTTCGTTCCTATTTACTCCGCCGTTCCTATTCACCCCATTCTACGGTAACCTATCAAAATTCTTAAAATATCCTACTCTTTGAGAAAAACTCTGTCGACATTTTTTATTTTGAAGGGAAAGGTCATTTCAGGACACTCAAAGCTCATCCACAATTGTAACGGAATATGTTGTATATCTCACAATATTCATTCAAATTGGGCCATGTGACCTACCAAAACGCCTAGAAATGGCTTACTTAAGCAGAAAGAGACATTTAAAGGGTAAAGGTCATTTTGTGGCCCTCAAATACAATTTATTTATACATAGATTATGTTATACTGGAATTTCTTTGTAATGGAAATGTACATGAAATTTAAATAAACGTTGCATAAAATAGCCTACGGTCCACATTTTTTATTGTTACCACCAAGGGTCATTTATTTCTACATAAGTCATTATAAAAAATGTTAGTGATAAAAGCACCAAAATTTGCAGACAGTTAGCTGACATGATACTCTTTGAAATTAGCTATGGACCCAAGCTAAACAAATTCATGATGGCCGACATTTTCAAGATGACGGCCAAATTTAAAAAAAATCAATACATTTTATTGTGATCATTAAAAAATAATTTCAAATTGAATGTATAAACTTTATGCTTTAAAACAAAATGCTAGGGAACACCGCCAAGGTAGCAACACGCCTACACTTGCACAGCCACCACGACTCTAAGGTCGTCTGTAGAAGTATTTATCAGCAGTATCCAAACAAAAGACAGCTTAACGCTATATATTGCCCCCCAAATTGTAAATCATTTCAGATGAACAAGCTTAACTGGGATTGTTTCCAGCCGCGATGGTGTCACAACAAATATTGCTAATCTAGATGTATCATATCTCAGTTCTAACCACGAGGAGGCGGATACCATCCTTATGTTACATGCCACCGATGTTGCCAAGCAGGACTTTATGAAAGCTATTCACATCCTCTCAATTGATACAGATGTGCTTGTTTTAGCATTGAGCCACTTTACAAAGTTAGGAGCAGATCCCTGTGTGTTAATGGGACATGGACAATGAACAGAGGTGGTGCAACCTCAACCAATCTACGATGAACTTGGGCCTTCTGTGGCAGACGCACAAATAGAATTAGGGAAAGATATAATCACCTGCTGGAAATCTATCGATAAATCTAATCTGAACATCGTCAAAGGATTTTGTGATCTTGCTGAACTCGATGAGCCATATCATGAAACAGTACAGTCATTACATGAGTATGTCTGTCAATATTGTATTTACCAGGAACAACATTAACAGAACCTGGAAAAATGAGGTGGACTATATTTAAAAAAACCAAGCCCACTGCGAAAAACTGCCACCAACATCGGGATATTTTATAGTAATGGTTCAGCCATCTAACACGGTTCACCAAATATCGGGCATATGAATGTAAATAATGGCCGATAGGCAGCCATTATAAATTTGATCAAGTCGAAATTTTTCTGAGTGAATCCTCCCCTGAAACCTCACATTTTGTTTCATATTAATGGTCTAGCTATCTAGCACGGTTTAACCGATATCAAGCCTATTGAGGTAAATAATAACCGATTGTCTGCCATTTTTAATTCGATCAAGTTAAACATCTTCATGGCACAACCTCCCCTGAAATATCAAATGTAGTTTTATAGTAATGGTTTAGCTATCTAGCACGATTTACCAAATATTGGGCATGTGAAATTAAATAATGCCCAATAGGCGGCCATTTTAAATTTGATCAAGTCCAATTTTTATAGGGTACATCCTCCCCTGAAACTTCACATTTTTGTTTTATAGTACCGGTAATGGTCTAGCTATCTTGAGCGGTTTCCATGATATCCCGCTAAATATCTTAATTGGATATACCCCACTCCCAAAGTCAGCCGCCATGCACTCGGTAATCAGAGCATTGCCTTATTGAAGGTGTGACATTTTACTGCCACGGGCCGCGGTTAACCGGCCACTACACACAGTCATACCCCACTCTCACAGTTAGCCGTCACTTGGTAATCAGAGCATTGCATTAATGAAGGTCTGACATTTTACTGCCACAGGCCGCGGTTAACCGGCCACTACACACAGTCATACCCCACTCTCACAGTTAGCCGCCACTTGGTAATCAGAGCATTGCATCAATGAAGGTGTGACATTTTCAATGCCAACAGCCGCCGTTAACCTGCAAATAATTTATGCAAGTAATCATGATAATGTATGATACATTTTGATGCTAGAAAATTGGAGCGGGCGACTTCTTTTTCTGTCAAATACGTCAATAATTCTTCGATACATATTCATGCCGAAAAGTTGGAGCGGGGCGATTTTTTTTCATAAATAGACGTAAATATTGCTCTATACATATTCATGCTATTTAAACAAATGGTGCGGCGCATTTTTCTTTTATATTATTATTGACTTTAACAAATTACGTGCGCTTAATCCAAGGAACAACTAATTAATTTGGCCTAACAGTCGATGGTTATTATTTTAGTTTATTTTTCAAATCGATAAAAAAAAAGTGCATGCACGTTAATACTCAGGCATACGGTACTTTAATTAGTGTATTTAAATCTTTTTTTTTCAAATCTCACACTTATACTTCATGTTTCCAGAAATAAATCTAAGTGTGAATAGGCCTATAGCAAAACATGCTGTTGATAAACCATACATAAATTGTTAATTTAAATCGTTTCTGTCGATAAATTCCTTAACTTTGTATTTAATTAAGTTGCACAATATATTGTCTGAGTTGACCTCAGGTTTGCAAGTCAATCAATGTAAGTGTCAGCCAATAGAGGTGAAGGGGTGTGGCTAAAGAGGAGGGGTAACCTGTGACCTGAGCTAATGATTAATTGGACCGTCCCCTCCTGACGTAAATGGTGATTGACAGCTAGGCCATAACTCCTCCCCTTCCTCACCAGGAAATATATTGACAATAAATTGTCTTATTTATTTATCTCCCAACAAAAACTAATTCTGACATTTTATTTACGGCTCTCATTTGTTATTTAACCCTTTGACTTCCAGGCCGGGGTGCATGCCAGGACCCAGATATACTGGTGTAGGAGTGCCATTTTTCGTCATTTGAAGCTGGAATTGCTAACGCAATTTCCAGCTTCAAATGACGAAAAATACATAAATGTAGTATATATTTGACGAAAATTTGTGTCATTTTATGGTTACGTTCATTGACGTATGGCGACGGAAATTTCCGTCATGTATGGTAGTGAAAAGGTTATTCACATTATTAAAATACCATCGACTAAACGTTTTCAGTGATAGGATATATTCTGGAGGATTATTATTGACATTGGGCAGAAAAGCAGCCGCAAATCGTAATGACTTAATAATAATAATAATAATAATAAGCCAATAATTGATTTCATTTTACAGTCACAAATTACATATCATCATCATCATAAAGTGCAGACGAGCATTGTGAGCTGTAAGCGCCAAAACAATTGTGACTGTAGTTGTATTTGTGTACATATAGGCCTATTTATGCCTATTACTAAACATGCAGCAATAGACCGCCATTGAGCATAGCGTCCCATGTCTGCGATATGAATCAACCCTTGTTGTCCCGTAAAGGCGATAATATACTAGCGGACATTCCTGATGCAGTACTGTATGTTTCCAGGTTAATAACAACGGGTTAAAAAGACTGATATATACAATCCTAGAAAACACGATACGTAATTTTAACCAATGCCGATTTAATGTTGGGCCGACGTCGGGTACCGCGGGCCAACATTAAATCGGCAATGATTTAACGTATCGTGTTTGCTGAGATATATTATGACGCATTCGCTGAATAGCGGCCTCATTACTGCCCGCTAGCGTCCACGGGGTCACAGCGACAGTTACTGTTGAAACAACACCTGCCAGTCGTCGCCGGCAGTTCATAATACCTGACTTGTATTTACACCATTCACATGACACATGTAAGGATTTTACCCTGTAAAGGGTCGCTTCTACCCTTCTGCCCGTTATACAACGGGGCGCGTTATTTTCCGCCTTTTACGGTACTAATGTTAAAAATTAGTGCTGGGTCAACATCGAGGTCAAGGTACAAAAACCTGAAAAGGCACAACTAGGACCCTTAGAGATCATGTATGTGCATAATCCCCCCCCCCCCCCCCCTCAGTAGTTTTCGAGATCTGCTCCGAAAATGAAGTGTATGTCAAAACATCTAAATAGGTCATAGTACTGAACCAAAAGTAGGTCAAAGTTCATATACCCTAAAAGGAGAAGTAGATCCTAAGATATGCTACGGAAACGAAATGTTCACGGACTGCCCAATGGTCCAACGCCGTAACATCTAATCATTCAATCTCTTCAGTGACCTAGCATATTGAATTCAGATAAAACATATCAGGGGCGGGCAGGCGAAATGTCGCCACAAATGGCTACTTTTAGGTGCTCTGAATGGTCATTTTGTAATATTTACATTACAAATATTTTGCTTCTGTCGCCGCATGTGGCGATGTGGCGACCACTTGCCCACCTCTGCATATGTTAACCTGTCATTCACCCACATTGAAGTGACCCACATATTGTAATCTTATATCCAGTCACTTGTGTGTGTGTGTGCATAGGTGTGTAGGTGTACAAATTATACAAATTATATAGACAAATGTTTTCAGCTCGTTGTCACAGAAATAAAGTATAGAGACGTCTGAATTTGTTATAAATAGACGTGTGAAGGTATATAGAACAGAAATATATGAAAATGCCAGGAAATAAGGAAGAAGAAGAACGAAAAAATAGATTTTTATCATCGTCAAGTAACGAATTCACACCGAATGCAAAAATGAATGCACGCCTGATTCTCCGACCAAGGACACATTGATCCCCCAAGTAGTAGTAAATCTTTGCTTTACGTCACTTTTCGGCACAAAAGGTCTTTTAAGTGACATTGTAATACGATAAAAACGCTGTAGTCAATTGATGAGATGAAATGATGTACAGATGATGATGTGAGGGTGGGGGTGATAGGGCATGGTGGGTTATTGAGAGCGTTTTCCTTCGCTCGCCCGATAAGGGGTTCTGGGCATGTCTAGGGGATATACCCCCAGACATGCCCAGACGGTCGGAGACTTGAGTTTTGCTGTGATCCCCCAAAACCCAGAAGAGTTTTCTCTACGAGATATTTACAGTGTGCTGACGGATATACGTGCGGACCAGGCTAAACTCAGGCAGGATCTACAAGGAGTCAAAAAAGAAATGAAAAAGCAAATGAAAGACATTAAAAATGATTTGATAATGGAAATTGCTGGAGTTCGAGTAGAAACAGTACGGGTAAAGGACCAGGACCTAAAATATAGCCAGTTGATTGCAGACATGACCACCAGCATTACAACAGTCGAACGCAAAACCAGCATACCAACTCGTGACCCTTTCAGCCCAGCAGTGACTGTCATTGCCATAGGAGTGCGCTACGAAGAGCACGAAAATGTACAAGTGAAAGCTAAAGCTCTAGTACACCAAGGCCTGGAGTTAACGAGTGTGAATGTTGTGCGCGCTGTTTGTACACCTTGGAGAAACAACAAGCCTGGAATTATTCAAATAGAGCTGGAGTCAGTAGAGGAGAAAATACGAATATTAAAAGAAAAAAAGATGCTGAAAACAAAGCAGGGTTTTAAGAAAGTTTTTATCAGAGGAGGTAAATCTCACGAAGAACGCTTAATCCAAAATAATATTCAGGAGGTGTTACCCTTCTACCACAAGGGCAGCAGTACAGATTTACTGTGAGTGGCAGATTGGTAAAGAAGAATGGCGGCGGCGATCGAGATGACAACGTACGGGGTGCGCGCGGACCTTCACCTAATAATGAAGAGGGAACAAGACAACACCCAGGTCCGTCTTTTCCAGGTTCTCCCAGAAATGGTAATCCCTAGGACAGACCCCAGCCCGACTCATACCATAGAGAACTGCGGTTATTACAGTGGAATGTTAACGGATGGACAGAGCTCAATGCCAGCCTAAGAGCTGAAATTCTACAACATTTAGACGCTGATATTATTTGTGTCACAGAGACCCATCTGACTGGTGATAATAAAGCCAAACTAGATGGATAAATGGTTTGCTGTAAATAGACTATCGATATAACTTATGATGGTAATATTCTCAGTTTACAATTTCGCCATAAATTCACCGAGTTATCTTGCACCGGAAAATTCTACATGGAACAATACGACTAATTTTTACTCGCATCTGATATCTCAGATATATACATATAGTGATATTGATAGCTATCTCGACCAATCAGAAGCCTACGATATATCGTAACTTGTACGAGAATACGGGCCCTGGTGATTTCAACTCACCGATTGGTAAATCAGAGGATGTAATAGAACATGTTGATGAATTACCACCAAGTATTGTAATAGACGACAAAACTAATCTGTACGGTTCACATTTTCTAGATTTTGTAAAAGATACACAAATTTGCGTTTTGAATGGGCGAGTAACCCCCGAATTTGATGATTTCACTAATATGAGTGGAAGAGGTAAATCTGTTGTAGATTATATTCTTGTTCCACAGGTGGCATAGAACAATGTAAGACTAGTCATTCTATTCAAAGTGACATTTACAACGTCTATGATAAATTGTGTATCACTATTGAGAACGAAATGAAAATGTATTTAAACCAATTAGGTCTGTATCTGGTAGAATAATACGTGGTAAACATCACAAGCCCTATTGGGATGATGAACTTGATGAATAATGGAAAAAGTCTGTAGAAAAAAAGAAAACTTTTAGGAAGTTGAAGGGTGCAAATCACGTGAAGAAGCAGCTTAAAAATGAATATAATAAAGTTTGAAATATTTTGATAAAATGTTCAGACAAAAAGAACGTAGATATCGGAGAAATAAAATTCTGGATATAGAGAGTATGAATTGTACGGACCATAGGGAGTTTTGGCAAAATATTAATAAACTTGGCCCTAAAAAATGTAATAAAATACCAAACACTGTTTATAAAGATGGTCTGATATGTGATGAAGAGTATGTCTTGGATAAATGGAAAACTGACTTTGAATCATTGTATAATCCTCCACCTGAAATTGATAATGAATTTGATAACACATTCAGACAAAATATCACTGCACAAGTCGAATTGATGGAAGGAAATATAAACACAGAAAATGACTCTAATATATTTTTAAATGACAGAATTAAATATGAGGTGGAAAAGGTTATTTCTAAACTTAAAAATAATAAGGCGTGTGGAATGGACAATATTTCAAACGAGGTTTTGAAAAATAAGGATATAAAAATGTGTCTTCGGAGCCATTTCTCCAGATGTTTTGAATTTTCACGTATCCCGAGTAGTTGGTCTAGGGCCATTATAAGCCCTATTCCTAAGAGTAAAGACCGTGACCCATATAATGTACCGCTAAATTATAGGGGAATAAGTCTACTTTGCTGTATATCAAAATTACATTCATCTTTACTCAATAATAGACTAACCACATACTTCGGTAAGTTAAATTTATTCTCTGATTTCCAAAACGGCTCTAGGAAAAAACGATCTTGTGAAGATCATGCATATGTACTTTCCACAGTTCTCAGGAACAGAGTTTAATCAGGTAAATCAACATATGTATCATTCATAGATTTTGAGAAGGTCTTCGACTGGATACCAAGAGATTTGTTATTGTATAAATTAAATCCTATAATGTTCATGGTGATTTTTATAATGCGATTAAATCTATGTATAGTAATACTACTTCATCTGTTAAACTGAATAATATATTTACAAAATGGTTAGATACAACCACAGGTGTCAGGCAAGGGGATACTTTATCCCCTACCTTATTTAACATCTTCCTGAATGACTTGATTACAGATTTAGAACAGTTTTCTGGTATCGAAACAGTCGATTTTTCTCTGTCTGTTTGATGCTATGCTGACGATAGTGTGATACTTTGTGATAGTGAAGAAAAATTACAGTCAATGTTAAATCATGTAGCTGAATGGTGTTCGAAGTGGTGTTTGAAAGTAAATACAAATAAAAGCACGTTATGCATGTTCGCCCTAAACGTCTGGTACGTACAGAAAAAGACTTTGTACTGGGAAATGAACTGTTGAATGTTGTGAATGATTATAAGTATCTTGGGTTTTATTTTGATGAATTTATTAATTTAAACAAAGGTATAAATATTTTATCCGATGCAGCTGGAAGGAGCCTAGGTGCAGTGATATCAAAATTTAAATCTTTGAGATATGCAGGTTTTAATACATATACCAAGTTATTTGACAGCTGTGTGGGTCCGATCAGTGATTATTTTTCTGGAATCTGGGGTTTTACAAAAAACTCGGCGATAAATAAAGTTCAGAATAGGGCGTGCAGATTTTGTTTGGGACTCCACGCTAAAGCCCCAATACTTGGTTTTCAAAGGGAGATAGGTTGGATGCTTCCAAAATATAGACACTTTTTCTCAATGTTTAAACTTTGGAATAGATATTGTATGTCCTCAAATAATTGAATTACCCGGGAAGTTTTGTTATGGGACTTTAAGCAAAATATCAATAGCTGGAGTCACGAACTAAAGCTTATTTGTCAACACATAAGATGTAGCGAACCAATATTTGGTGAAGTGTATAATTTAACAATTGTGAAAAATCAGATTCTTGCGAAGCAAGAAAATGAATGGAGAGAGGCTTTACTAAATAAACCAAAACTAAGAACTTACATCACTTTCAAAACCAATTTTTATACGGAGAAATATGTTAAAAAGTATACATGTAAACGTGAGAGATCTCTGTTCGCCCAGTTACGTATAGGTATACTACCTCTTTTAATTGAAACTGGAAGATACCGAGGTATTGCAATTGAGGAGAGGCTATGTCAATTTTGTAAATCTTTGGTAGAAGACGATTTTTTGTGTATTTGTCCACTATATGTCGCAGAAAGATTTAAATTATACACCAGCATCATTGAAATAAACAACCTTTTTGGACCGATGGAAATTAATACAAAATTCCAGTATTTAATGCAACTAAATTTAACAGATGTTCTTCACTTTGTAGATAAAGCATGGAATATTCGCAAAGAGTTTATGTATAATTAACGACTATAATATGAAGATGTACTGTTACAATGTTATTATAATTTAAAATATGTTATTGTTTTATAGGACTTTCTATGTCGCAGCACGCATATTGTTTAAATATTGTTACTCTATTTGAACTGATCTATAAGCCCATATCGGGGCTGGGTGTGCATTTATTTTTGATGTTTGTCATGACTCAACGAAGTTTTGTAACACAGATCAGTATAATAAACAAATACTACAACAATTAATACTACTACTACTCCTGGGCTAAACAGTAACTGATTGGACCAAGAACATTTTTCAGGTACTTGCCCTCCCAATTTATCACTTGCCCGACTTGCCAAAGACATGCGTTGTCTGTTGTGACAGTCGCTCAAATTTAAAATGGTGAAAATTGAAGCTATTGCCCAGGGGGCTACTGACTGAAATTTCTTACTTGCCCTTACCTAAAATCAGTTGCCCAATCGGGCAACCGTTAGTGTCAAGCCCTGCTACTATAGAATTTCCATTAAAAGATAGGCGAAAGAAGAGATAAACGACCGGACTGAGGCAGATTCCATAGCTCTCTCCGTCGCACCTTCGGTGACGGCGGGAGATAAAAATAATTAAGTAGAACTAGATTTGTCTGAGGGCAAAGCTTGCGTCTCCACCCGCCCCACATAGTACATTAATTATAGAGAAATACAGTACTGTCACCAAATTTTTATGTAAACCACGTAAAAATGTGATGTCAGAATCACACCAAAATCTAATCAACATAATTATGGCCAGGGTAAGTTGCTTTCTTGGAACAAATTGGTGAAGCAGTTCAAGCTCTTCAGAGTAACATGTGATTCGTCAGCATCTTGAATTTTGTTGAAAAAATGAAAAAAAGAAAAACAATTCTCCTGACTTTTTGCTCAGAGCCACTGAGCATACACAAAAGATAAAATTTGAGCTGTATAACCATATTACCAAATTTTGATAATAGCCAAAATGAGCAAAACTAAAATATCAGATAAAATCCTGAAAAAAAAAAAAAAATGTTTTTATTATCATAATCACACAAAAAACAAATCAGCACATATCCAGGGTAGGCTTATTCCTTTGAACAAAACATGAAACAACTCCCTAAAGCGGTTCAAGCTCTAGAGAGTGACATAGGATTTTGGCGGCCACCTTGGATTTTGTTGAAAAAGCTGAAAAACAACGAAAAAAATTATCGGGCAAATTCCCTGGGGCCAACAAATATTTAAAAATAATCTCAGCAGGCGTGTGTAGCTATATTATCAAATTTTGATCACAGCCAAAATGAATAAAACTGAAATATCCGCTTAAATGTAAAAAAATCAAAGTTTCTATTATCGGAATCACACCAAAAACTAATCGGCACATGTGCAGGGTGAGGTCTTTCCCTTAAACCAAACATAAAACAAATCAGGATCCAAGATATCAACGACAATGGCAACCAGCGATGATTGCAGCTGATCAGTATAATAATAAAATTCGTAAAATATGTAGGGTTTATGTCCTTATATATCCACCCAACGTGAGAATAATGATGTAATAGAAAACATAGTCCTGACTGCAATAAAGTTGTCATTTAGGTGGAGTGAAACAGAACGGAGTCAGAAAATTATTGCCACTGCAGTATGTACATATGACTTTGTACTGGCGTACAATGCTGTGTCAACGTTGATTTACCGTCATTGACATTGTTTGTAGGTCAGTACAACATACTGCCGCGTGTGCGTCTTAGTTGTACTAAGACAATCCATTAAAATGCATACGACCAGCATATCAGTAGGCCTTATAATTGTGCACAAAAGGTCAAGGCTATTGTGACTGTCATGTGTTACATATTCACAGGGTGTAATCCGTTTTCAGTGATTGTGTGTTTTTTGTCATGAACTGAGAGAAAAGATTGAGCAGAGTCTAGTGAAATATGGCGTCAAGTATGTGGGGGCCTTTGGATCTAAACAAAAAACATTAGAACGTGATTGGCCAACAGCACCATAACACCACAAAGGTTTCGTATCCTTTGCCATAATTAAGCTTATATCAGCATCTTGTAGACGGCCGGTTTATATTCAAATATATTTATTCCAAATGAAATTTCGCACTACAAACATACATAGGCCTACACTTGATTAATTTACTGCAACATAGATCCGCTTCCGTGATTGGGGTGGACTTTTTAGTTATAGAGTTCTTTTAGGGTCAATTGACAATATATGCCCAGAAAAACTACGAGTAAAAAATGAAAACATCAGGTGTTTTACTTACAGAATATCCTGTCAAAGATGAAATATGGGGCCCGATGACAATACTACAATCTACCAGTAACTCAATCAAATGAACGAAGGGTAAACGAGCGAACGAATAATAACAATGAAATAATTAAATGAATAAATGAATTTTTATTAGTGCAGTGTGTCATATTCATCTTATTATTCCAGGTCAATCCAGGATGTTATCATGGCCTCTGTACAAATTAAATACTGGTGAAATCAAAATACTAGCTCACTGACCTTGCGGTTCGGTATCTTTTCTGGTGAAAAATTGAATGAATGCAATGACTGAATGTTTGACTGAATGAATGTGGCTTTAGACCATATTTGTGAACATAGTCTTAACTGGGAAAGGATATCATCTTCAGGATACACAAATAAATCAAATGACGCCACACTCCAGACAAACTATATGATTCGAAATTTGAGCCCTGGCGGTCTGAGGTCAAGCACCCTACTTTTGGGTCACGGAGACATCCCACAATACTTAATATTGAGGAGTGGGTGGAGGATATTTTTTTATATAAAAAAAAACAGAGAAAAAGAGCGGAAAACGTAGTTCAGAGCTTCAGTGCGGCAAAGAGATAACATTAAAGAAGGTGTGTCGTCATGATTCGCTGAGTAAACAAGCATACGCAGCACGGTAAATAAATTTGTTCAGTGAAATAAAATGACACAGCTGCTTTAACTGCTATACCCCTCCCCGTAACTCAGTAAATGTTTGAGGCATGGCTCCAAAATATTCTTGTTTGTTTATAAGTACATGCACTTATATTCGAATACTCCGTGCATGCACTTATATTCGGAAATTACTACGCGTACCACTTTGTAACTCAGAGCATGGACACATAATGCAGGTGAAAATAATATCGATATTTGTTGACTTATAGAAACCAATACTAGTGCATCTGTATATGTCCATAATAATTGTAAAAAAAATATTAAGTTGATCGTAAACACAAACTACATTATTTTATTTATAAACAAGTCTACATAAGTCCAGGAGCTCCCGCGACAAATTAGAATTTGATTTAAGCAATTTTGTGTAGGGTTTTTAATGTTGTCCTAAGCTAGGTCAACAAGACGCAAGACAACTAGATCTAAGAAGCCCAGTCTAAGAGTAAGATAAGAACTAAACAGTCTGTCAGAGATTGCAAACCTCCATTGAAATTAATGATCCTAATCAGTATCCCAGTAATGGTCTACCTATCTGGCACGGTTTACCCGATATCAGGCCAATCGAGGTAACTAATAGCTGATTTACGGTCATTTTGAGTTCGATATAAATTAGTCAAAAACTTAGGGTGCATCCTCCCCCGAAACCTCAAATTTTGTTTTATAGTAATGGACTAACATCTAACACAGTTTGCAAAATATTGTGCATGTGAAAGTAAATAATGGCCGATAGGGGGCCATTTTGAATTTGATCGAGTCAGAATTTTTCAAGATGCATCCTCAGCTGAAATCTCACATTTCATTCTATAGTAATCGTCTAGCTATCTAGCACGGTTTACCAAATATCGGCCATGTGGAAGTGAATAATGGCCTAAAGGCGGCCATTTTGAATTTGATCAAGTCGAAATTTTCCAAGATGCATCCTCAGCTGAAATCTCACATTTCATTCTATAGTAATGGTCTAGCCATCTAGCACGGTTTATCAAAAAACGGCTATGTGAAAGTGAATAATGGCCGATAGGCGGCCATTTTGAATTTGATCTAGTCATTTTTTTTCAAGATGCATCCTCTCTTGTAATCTCACATTTTGTTTTATAGTAATAGTCCAGCTATCTAACACAGTTTACCAAATATCAGCAATGTGAAAGTAAATAGTGGCGATAGGCGGCCATTTTGAATTCGATTGAGTCGAAAGTTTTTGAAAGGCATCCTCTCTCGAAACGTCACATTTTGTTTTATAGTAATGGTCTAGCTATCTAGCACGGTTTACCTGATATTAGGCCTATCGAGGTAAATAATGCTGATTGTCGGCCATTTTGAATTCGTAAGTTAAAAATTTTCAGGGTGCATCCTCCCCCGAAAACTCACACTTTGTTTTATAGTAATCAGGTAATGGTCTAGCCATCCAGCACGGTTTACCAAATATCAGCCATGTGAAAATGAATAATGGCCGAAAAGGCGGCCATTTTAAATTAGATCAAGTCAAATTTTTTCAAGATGCATCCTCATCTGAAATCTCACATTTCGATTTATAGTAATGGTCCAGCCATCTAGCACGGTTGACCAAATATCGGCCATGTGATAGTGAATAATGGCCGATAAGCGGCCATTTTGAATTTTATCGAGTCAAATTTTTTCAAGATGCATCCTCTCCTGAAATCACACATTTTGTTTTATAGTAATGGTCTAGCCATCTAGCACCGTTTACCAAATAACGGCCATGTGAAAGTGAATAATGGCCGATTGGCGGCCATTTTGAACTTGGACAAAATGAATTTTTTCAAAATGCATCCTCTCCTGAAACCTTACAATTTGTTTTATAGTAATGGTGTAGATATCTTGAGCAGTTTTCATGATATTCCACAATATCAGGCCTGTCGAGGTGAATAATGGCCGATAGGCGGCCATTTTGAATTTTATCAACTTGAAATTTTTCAAGATGCATCCTCTCCTGAAACCTTACAATTTATTTGTTATTAATGGTGTAGCTATCTTGAGCGGTGTTCATGATATTCCGCAATATCAGGCCTGTCGAGGTGAATAATGGCCGATAGGCGGCCATTTTTGATTTTATCAACTTGAAATTTTTCAAGATGCATCCTCTCCTGGAACCTCACAATTTGTTTTATAGTAATGGTGTAGCTATCTTGAGCGGTTTTCATGATATTCCGCAAAATCTTTCAGTCGGATTTACCGATGTTATAAATTAGGTCAAAGTGCTGGGTCAACTTCCAGGTCAAGGTCCAAAAACCTGAAAAGGCACAACTAGGGACCTTAGAGAACATGTATGTGCAATATGACTGTCATCGGCCCAGTACTTTTCGAGATCTGCTCCGGAAACGAAGTGCGCGTCAAAACGTCTAAATAGGTCATAGTTCTGAACCAGAAGTAGGTCAAAGTTCAAATACCCGAAAAGGCACAACTAGACCCCCTAGGGGTGTTGTGTGTAAAATTTGAAGACAATCGGACAAGTACTTTCAGAGATATGCTCCGGAAACGAATTGTTTACGGACGGCCCAACGGCCCAACGCCGTCACATCATCATTTTCTCCTCTGCAACCTTGCGTATTGAATTCAGATGAAAAATATTTTAACCCGTCCATTAGCCACCTGGAAGTAACCCACATACCAAAAATTGTTATCCTAGCTTATTTTCTCACAAAGTTATAGGCAAAAGAAGAGGCAAAAAAAAAACGGAGGTAGAATCCATAGCTCCCTTCGCTCACCTACGGTGACGGCGGGAGCTAATTAACGGGTAGACATTATGATGAGGAGAGAATTGCTCCAAAATATAGATAGGCGCCGACATTTCAAGCCGTCAAAGCGATATTGCCCGGGATAGTGCATGTATGGTGTGATAGCTGACAAGCGTGGACAACTGATGTGTGATATGACAATTCAGGTAGTGTCAACACCTATCGCATGGAGTCGACTTCAAAGTACTTCAAAGTATCAAACAGTCAGTGGTTACTAACGTTAGCCTCTAGTTTACTTTGGATTGGAATAAATCAAATAATTACGATTTTAAAGAATTTGAAGAAATTTAAAATCTATTTTTATGTTTGAATAAAAGTGTATGCACTTATTTGCGAAAACTAAGTGCATCTTCAAATATCAATGCATGTACGGTAATGCACGGGGATACGGTATTACAGTGCATCATATTCATGATATCCACAGTTTATATTTTCAAAGGGGAGAATTTGTTCACGTAGGCCTAATCCCTCAAGTAAACGATTAGATCTAACACTGTTTTATCCATATCTTGATGCGATTGCCAATGCAATATTCACCATAGAGTCTATAAAAATAAACAAATTCTCCCCAGTTGATGGTTGATATACTGTGTCTGGTGGATTATATAGATCATTAAATGACTAATAATCGTAATATCTCTTATATGACGGTTAGTATTTCTAGCTGTTAATTACTTTGCAGAAATGTATTTTGTCAAAACATGAGGACAAGGGACATAATCCACTGTTCTCGTGATGATGGAATGAAAAGTTACGTGCTTCCACATGAGATGAGACTGGGTGTTGAGTTGTGCTACAATACTGCATTCACATTGCCTAATTAACATGATAAATGTTTCACGATTAGTTCCCATTAGCAATATGCCTAACGGTCTAATATTATAATCGATGTTAGTCCATCGAGTTTTGGTGACACAGATTCTGCTTTTATAGTCCTTGACTGCTGTATCTATTTGCCATAAGAGACCTAGGTATATATCGAAAGTTCGCAATTACCATTATTATCAACACTCAGCAGAGTAGACTGTTTGAAGAAGTATATCCGGTATGAGTTTATCTGTGTTTTTAAGATCAACTTAATGTGTTGACATACATGTAGCTATGACGCTAGAGCAGTCCTTATCTTCAAAATACACAGATCCTCTTAATATTTTGAGTCATACTTCTATTCTCGTTGTATTATAACGAGCAATCTCAGCTGGCAAAGACATATCGATTAAGCCATATATAAAGCTAATAAAATTCTTAATGTGATGAATAATATTAAAACGAGACTAGACATGAATTGTGACTTTTCAAGTAACAATAATATTTGGGCTTGGTTTTATTAGTTTTTGTGGCTGCCATTTTGAATTTTGTTGGGTTATTTTTATTATGACAGATTGATTAAAATTTTGTGTATTAGTTTTTTGGCAGCCATTCTGAACTGGAATTTTAGACTTCAAATTTCAGAAGTCCCCACTGAGCTTTTGCACTTTCAAATAGATATATATTTGTTTTTCAAATGGAATCGCATTCAGTGTGCCCAGTACACACATTGACTTGTCTCTCTGTTGACCTGATGTTGTGTCACTATCCGCGGCGCCAGCCCAACATTAAAACACCATTGATTCAACATTTTGTGTTTGAATAAAATGGCAGCTGTTATTTTATTTGTAGCATTTCAAAGGTTTCAACTGTCCATACCAAATACACAATATCGGTTTGATACTGTGCCACTGTCTGTGACGCTGCCCCGGAATTGAAACATTGGACAAATGTATTTTTATTAAGAAATCTAGAGACTAAAGGGTGGAGTCAGTCTGCACATAAGGGAACTCTGTTCAACCTCCTGGCAATGAATGAAGAATCACCCGCCACATACACCATTGTACAAACATCGGTACCTAGTATAGGCCTACTGCCGTGCAAAGCCAAAAGGTAGTATCTGCTCACTTTACAAGTAAGCAGAAACTGCCTTTTGCCTTTCAAGAGTATAAGGATCCAGATAAATCCGGAAGAACATGATGGATAACTTAGCAGTATACCTGACTACTCAGGGAATATCGTGTTCTCATTTTATGTTTTTGGATAAAAACTCAGAGAGAAATAGCGTCTTAAAAAACTGGCACAGAATAATAAGATTAAAGATCCAAAGAGAAACCAATATATTTGGGCAGAGCCCAAATATAATTACCACGTGACTTGCTATGGGCCTTGTATAAATCCATGTTGCTGCCTGTTATAGAATAATGTGATATTATTTACGACAATTGCACAGTCAGAGCCCTAGCTCCCGAAATCGTTCAGAGGCGGGCTGCATTGGCCTGTACAGATGCATATAAGCACATTGGCACTGATGGTTTACTGCTTGAACTTAATTGGATACCACTACGCCAAAGGTGTACCAACCACAAACTTGTCATGTTATATAATTTTATTCACAGATCAGTTCCATCATACCTGAAAGCAATCTTGCCAAGAACCAGAGAGGCATTTTATCGCATGCGCAGTTCTGATAACATGTCACTCCCCACACCATCTGCACGTGCTAGCTGTGTCAGAAACTCTTTTCTGAACTCCTCAATTAAATCTTGGAATTTTTTTGGACAAAATTATACATTCATCCTCGTCTTATCTTTCTTTTAAATTAAAACTACTCAAACGGCATAAGTGCACCTCACATTTCAACCCTACATTATATTCAGGTTTTCTTGGCAAGGCTGCTGTCAACCACACCAGAATGCATTGGGATTAAGTGCACTGAGCAGCACTACATGTACAAGATGGTACCATTGCCTTCCTGTGAAAGGTGCGGAGCATCTAACGAAGACCCATAACATATCTTTTCTGTGTGTCCAGCTTATGCTGTCCCTCGTCAATCATTGACCCAAGATCTGAACAGAATACTTTCTGCTGATATATTATAAAATATAAAACAAAAACCAAGTTGAAATAATTACATTGTTTGGTTCAGAAAACATAGACCTCCATGCCAATCAGTAACTATTTAAAATATTGCACAATTTCATATATTGTTAGAAATAGCTTGATGAAACACTGTAATATCTCACATCAATTGGTGATTTAATAACATTATTGAAAACATATATTCCTGTGGCAGATTTTAATAACCATCTTTAATATTCCATCATCATCTCAACTTTTTTATAGTAGCAACTCATATCTTTTATCATCCCATTGTATAATCTTTTTCCATGTACATTTTTTCCATGTTTAACTCAAGTTATATATTTTGTGTTTCTTATTATGTCAAGGAGAGCAACTTGTGGCAATTGCTGTTTGTAATCCTTTTGTGAAATAAATTATGTTTCAACCAATAGCTTGACCGAAGGTGCTTCGTCCAAACTAATTAATTAAGAATAATATCTAGAGTTCTAAGTGGTAACACAGATACAGTAAAAATTTTACCTACCTCAAAATTTTGATGTGCAGCCTGTTCTTCAGCTTCAAATTTATTTCTTATGTTTTGTATTTTCAATTCCTTTAATATACCTAAAATGATCAAACAGTACAGCATTAAACACAGCATCTTCATAATTAATAGAAACACACAGTGTTTCATCTAGGATTCAGAAGGGCCATTGCAACCATGACTGGGGACACATAATCATGCACAATGGGCACCCAGTTTAGGCATTTCCATAGTTGGCATTACGTAACAACAAACAGTAACTATAACAACTATATCTATATATTAATGAGGTGATTTACAAGCGTAAATCAGTCACAATGAAATGCCAAATTCTTTAAAAAGCAAACTGAATTGGCCTAAATATGCCCAAAAAATGACCACCCCCCCCCCCCCATACTTCAGGTCCTGGATCTGCCGCTGGAGTGCGACGTGACAATAGTTCAAAAGAATGTGGCACCGCTCATGAATGGCAGCATGGCTTGCTGCGCCATGTTAGAAATAGCTGGAGGAAACACTAATATATCACATTTATGATTTAATAACATTATTGAAAACATTTGTGCCTGCTTACAGTCTGTCATTACATGTCACAAATATGGTGTATATTTTTATTTTCGTGTAATGACAAACCTATGATGGACTGTTTCTTCTAACCAGGGCTCGACACTAACGGTTGCCCGATTGCCCAGGGCAACTGCTTTTAGGTGTGGGCAAGTAAAACATTACAGACAGTGGCCCCTTGGGTAATAGCTTAAATTTGCAGCACTTTAAATTTCAGTGACTGTCACAACAGACAACGCATGACAGTGGCAAGTCGGACAAATGATAAATTTGGGGGGCAAGTACCCCGAAAATTTTCTTGAAGATCCAATCAGTTAGTGTTTGGCCCTGCTAAGGCCACAGTTTTTTAAATAATTGGTTTTCAAAATTTGTATCCAAAATTCAGAGTGGACGGTCGGGAAAAAATAAAAACTTTTTTATTTGATTTTGTAATGATAAACTTACACAAAGACACTTTTTTTTATTTTTCACTCATTACATCTAAAAAAAAATGCCTAATTTACATTATTACTTCAATTTATATCAACAAATAGCGGGTCGGCGGTATAATAAAATCAAAAAAAGACAAAATTTAAATTTTATTTTTTTATTGATTTTCCATTATCGTGACTCGGCGGTCTTGAGAACCAATTAATCAACGAACTCTCCCCTAACCTGTGCACATGGTACATGGAGAAACCTAAGAGGGGGAAGGGCAACAAAATCATACACATGTATATGTATTCGTTACTCATCACATAGTATAAACATTCTTATTTTCATCTGGATTTCCCAAGTAAACATGTTAAGTCTTAGTTGAGTGATCTTCAGTAAAACACAGTACAATTACAATAAATATATATATATAATAGGCCTACATAATTAAATAGCAAACAGGACACTATGGGCCGTCGCTAAAGTTCGCAATGTCCTAAAATTTGAACACTGTTCGTTCATATTGGTAGGTGGGCGGTTGACTGCCCCTTTCATAGTGACGTTTTGCGATTTTTTTCTTTGTGAATTGATGAAAACATCAGCTGGAGATCTGTATATAGGTTTCCAAGTGTATGCTACCAATTTTTTGATGTCCTGTCCTTTCATATTAGGGGGAGTGGGTGGTCAAATTTGGAACATTTCGAACCTTAGCAGCAGACCCTTACATGAGTGTAAAATGAGGCACGAGGCAATATATGTATAAGCATGATATTGTATAAACAATATGAATACACTTTTTAAATGTCTAAAGGTTTTGAAATTAAAAAATATTAGGCTCATTTCATAACCTATTTTAAGCACTAAAATTTAATTTTTTGATGAAATGTTCAGGAGAACTGGGAGATTTCAGAATAAATATGTACACAAATAAATTTAAAGGAATTCAAACCTTGAAGCTGTAGAAATAAACTACATATATACCAAAAACGTGTTTTTATAGTCTGCTATTTCTTTGTTCAGTTGTGCAGTTTTAGCAGGTTTTCTCATCAAGATTTTGCATATTTGTTTTTTTCAAGAGATTTAGACATACTGGCATTTATCTACAACCCCCCTCCCCCTGGAAATCAATCAACACTATACTGCATTCCTAAGACACTATTATCTAGGAACAAGCTATATACACATGACTAAAAGGACACATTTGTGTAAACTAAATATTTACACTATATGATTGACATATTTTGACAACTGGTTAAATACAGAGATACAAACATTGGGTGAGAGAAAAGTGTAATACCCAGAGAGAAAAGTGTGGTACCGTGGAAGCGTCAAAATTTTAAAAAGTAATGTAGAGGTGAATTTTGAGATTATGACTGCTATTTTAGTGTTAATCATAGGGGTTGGCATCTCTCTAAATTAGAGTCACAGGTCCTAAATCATCTACTCACATTATCCAGCGAGCAAAAAAATACTAACCAGCTACTTGTGTATGTATCCTCATATTATCCTGTAACTGAGATAAAGGATTAAGATATTCTGCAGCTCTTCCAGCACTCACTTCTTCCAGCTTTTCATCTACTTGTGTTAATCTCTCTTGGTAAAGGCTATCAAAACAATATTTTTGTAATTAAGAAACACATACATAAGAAAATCTGATGTGATACTTCTTTTAATGTTGAGTTATAAATTTTGGAATATATCAGTGCTACAATAATACACTACACATCAGATATTTTGCACACTATATTTTCAGATTATCTGCTAAATCTAAATGTTTCTTTCTAAGTTAGTTTTTTTAACCTTTCCACATAAATAAAGACACAACATGTGGCTGTTTAACCGAAAAATTAAACAGGGGGGACTTTGACATGTGTGAACTAATGTTCTTAAATCTAATAATATTACAGTAGAACCTGCTAGCAATAGCCACTCTAAATGTTGGCCGAAAGTGGCAATTCGGAGAGATTGGCCGCTCATTTGAGGAAATTAGAGGGAGGGGCATTTTTTTTTAAATTTCAAGTTTATAGGCAACAAAGTTTCAACCGCCGTAACATCGAAAGATACATATGTTTAACTATTTATTGTTTACACAAGAACCCTGCAGTTCTGAACGTTATTGAGTTTTATTATGTAGCCAGATAATCAGTGATTAAATCTACCTAGAGTTATTTCAATAATTTAAGTAAGAATTGACTTGACATATTTCTCGAACGGTGGCCTAAACGGGATCTAGCCGACATGCATACAAGAAACAGGTACAACTGTTTTAAAACATGAGATATGAAAAGTTTCCAAATAGTTATCTGCCACAAAATTAAAATGACAATGTAACAAAAAAAATGAAACAGGTCTCAAATGAATTTTTCGTGGTGATGCAGTAAAAAAGGTGTGATCCAAGCGAGGTGCGACTATGAGCTGTGATCTTCAATTTCTCTCGTCAGGTAAAAATTTAATTGCAGTACTTGACGAGAGTAATCAATGTAGATGTCATTCACAGACTCTTGTCACTCTCGAGCTGTTATCATTGACACTGTTTATCCTCAAAACACATCAAAACTAGATGTAAGTGTTTACCACATGTGTAAACACCCAAGAAGGCTCCCCCTCCCACTTTTCAAATAAGAGTTATACATTAATTATAATTTTAGAAGATAATCAATTTGTACATGATATGTAATTATCAAGTAGTATCATGAGGCAGAGGCTAGCAGCTTTAGGCTAGGGTGATAAGGTTCTAATTTGACGAAAAAAGACTAAAGATGGCCGCCATGACCCGGATATTTTCCCAAACTTTTTGAAAAATTGATGCAGGCTAAGAATTATCACTACTATGCAGTATTTTAAATATTGAGTATATCGGATAAGCGGCTTTGAAGTTATCAGGGTGACAAGGTCCTAGTTTGACGAAAAAAGATTAAAGATGGCCGCCATGACCAGAATATTTCCCCAAACTTTCTTAAAAATTGATGCAGCCTAGGAATTAATAGTTGCGTCCAGTATGTTGAACACAAAGTAAATCGAAAAAGCCGTTTTGTAGATATCAGGGTGACAAGGTCATAATTTGACGAAAAAAGATTAAAGATGGCCGCCATGACCCGAATATTTTCCCAAACTCTCTGAAAAATTGATACAGCCTAGAAATTAATACTTGCATGATCCAGTAAGTGAAACACAAGTAAATCTAAAAAGCGGTTTTGTAAATATCAGGGTGACAAGGTCCTAATTTGACGAAAAAAGATTAAAGATGGCCGCCATGACCCGGATATTCTTCCGAAGTTTCTGAAAAATTGATGCAGGCTGGGAATTAATACTACTATGCAGTACTTTGGATATTGAGTATATCAGATAAGCAGCTTTGAAGTTATCAGGGTGACAAGGTTCTAATTTGACGAAAAAAGATTAAAGATGGCCGCCATGACCCGGATATTCTTCCCAACTTTCTGAAAAATTGATGCAGGCTAGGAATTAATACTACTATGCAGTAGGTTGAATTTTGAGTATATATGGGATAAGCGGCTATAAAGTTATCAGGGTGACAAGGTCCAAATTTGATGAAGAAAAATTAAAGATGGCCGCCATGACCCGAATATTTTCACAAACTTTCTGAAAAATTGATGCAGCCTAGGAATTAATATTTGCATCCAGTATGTTGAACACAAAAAGAATCGAAAAAGCGGTTTGGTAGATATCAGGGTGACAAGGTCATAATTTGATGAAAAAAGATTAAAGATGGCCGCCATGACCCGAATATTTTCCCAAACTCACTGAAAAATTGATGCAGCCTAGGTATTAATACTCGTATCCAGTAGTTGAACACCGAATGAATTGAAAAAGTGGTTTTGTAGATATCAGGGTGACATGGCATGGATGAGAGGCGGTGTCTATGCGCGGCGCCGCCAGCGCTGGCGGACGAAACAGTACAAAAACTAAAAGCCTCCCCCTGGTAGGGGGGAGCCTTAATTAAAATTAAAATTTATATATTACACACACACATCGTTATGCATAACATGTAGGCGTCCAATGTGTATATTTTCTCCAGTTATATTATAAATGTCTGGTTCATAATATTATGTATTAACTGTTCATTTTAATTAAGCATTTATAAGCCTGCAGCCAGCGTTCCTCAATAAATATCTATATCTATCTATAATTTATTACCTTACATTTCTATTACAATTTGTTTTTAGTATTGCCATGATTATCATCTGGAGCCGAAATATTAGCAATCGGCGATTTTTAGTGCCGCCGCGAATTGCAATTAACAGATTACTAGTTGATTGAATTTAATATTTATACTGGTAGTTTGTGTAATTTTTAAATATTTTTCACATACATGTCATAACTAAGGTATTACTACGTCCATGGATTAAAAACCTGTCTAGGCCACTCCATTTTGATTAGTTGGGTTACAGATTTTTGGGACTTCAGAGGAAGCGTCAGTCAGAATAAATTAAAATGTGCCCATGTTAGCGTTGAGGCGAGGTTGAATATTGCAGACACCGCTGCTGGAAGCAATCGGCCAGCTTCTGTCATTAGTGACAATGAATATAAATTACGATATATTAAATATGTTTCATCCAATAATGAAGCATATTGTGAGATTGTAGAGTGGTAAAAATTAAAAGTTATTTTTTTCAGATGTTATGGCTAGGACATTAGATCACAGCAGACTTTTTTTGGCTTTATTATCATCGCTGGATCTTATCCCAACTAATCGAAATGGAATCGCCTCAGGGGCCTATCTATCTATCTGATAAAAAATGACAGCAAATATATCTGGTATTAAATTGTAATATTGAAAATCATTAAATATCGATATAAAGGTGTTTTTTAGCCTGAAGAGGAAAAATTGAGCTTCCAAGGTAAGCCGATTTGAAAATAGTCTGTACAAAAAATGTACAGCTATGGCATCAGATGTTATTAAGAGCAAGGGTTAGATTTTCAAAGTCAATATATATATTATTGCAAACTAAATGTGACTGTATTCGGCTCGAAAACATTAAAAGTATACCCGTTAAATAGGCTTATTTCCTAGACTCGAAACCAGCCCTCTCACTCAGCTCAAGAACTGGAAAGGTAGGGTTTCCTGTGGATATAAATGGCAGCTTGCCAACTGGAGGTGTTGGCAAGTTGCCAGGTACATTCAGCGACCAGCTCTGGCGACATCTGAAAAATTCTGAAACTCTCCCCCCACCATGGGTTTGGTAGAACGGGGAATTCCGACTGACCTGTTTTTTGTGCAAGTGCTGCATTATTATCCAGGCCAGAGACAAAGGTTCGCAGTGTATACATACAAATCGTGACACTGCTGAAGGAGTGTAGATATTTCCAGGTCAGTCCATGACCACTCCAGCATATATAAAAAAATATATTGAGAAAATAATGCCCCCCCCCCCCTCTCCCAATTATGTTTTTAAATGGCTGCGGCAGCCATTTTGTTAATGGATCCATTCCAAAAGTTAATCAGATCATCAGAAATACCTAGAGAAACATCCTATCAAATATGACTGCGATCCAACCAACGGTTCATAAATTATTGTGCCCATAAGCCTCTTGGGGCAGCCATCTTGGAAAATGGCTGTTTATGGATCGGTGTCACCAAAAAATATATGGGAAGAATTGCCCTGTGACATAGGCACCATCATATATGTGAAAATAAACAAAATTTATCAGTAAATTTTTAGGTCAGAGCTAAATTGAGGATACCCCCGCGGCGGTGGCAACGGAAAAAAATTAATCAGAAGAATTGCCCTGTGACATAGGTCATATAGTGGTATGTGAAAAATAAACAAAACTGGTCAGTTAACTGTTTAGTGAAAGCGAAAAAATGCTAAATACTATAAGCATCCCGATATTCATCGGAGATGCTTATATAAATTGTATAGATCTATATCAAATAAAAAAATTTGCTTTCGAAAGTCAAACATCTTCTAGCTTCTCCAGCTTCCAACTCTCATTGTGTTCAATTCTTTAGATTATATTGGCATCTCAAGGTACACATTGCTCTCAATGAAATCTATGTTGAAACAAGCAGGGCCGAGGCCATCGACAGGGATAAACCAAGTGCTTGACGACACACAGCTCAACAGCCACAAACCTCAACTGTCAAAAATTAGAGAGAAAAAGCTTAATAACTTAGTCCTCAAATACAGAAATGAATACTTATTCATAAATACCATTTACTGGAAATGTTTTATCCGATGTGACGACAGAAAACTGAATCTAAGCGTGTTGCGGTTTTGACAAGATGTCAGCAAAAGCCATTTGGGACATACAGACACACAATACTAGCAGAGCCCAGAAACCAGTTACTCCAACGGAGTTGGCTATCATTCAGTATTGGCCAGTCTAAAAGACTTTAGTAGAGCAAGTTATGTCAAGTTGAAAATATATTTCTGGCCACGAAAATACTCAGCGCATTTTAGGTTGACCGCCCATTGGAGAGACTTTTCCAGTGATTTCAACTGTGATAGGGAAATTGGTTTTGTGACCGTTAGTTGGGGTTCGCCAGTTATAGTACTACTTAGTGACCACTGGGACTGAGTTTCACTGTATAACACTTTTCATGAATTGAATTTTAAATGTACATGTACTAATTTGATAGTGTGGACCATTTTCAGGTCACTTCAATAGCAGAACAGAGCACAAATTAGGGTGCGCAAATGATAACATCAGTTATCACAAGTGCGGGATATTCCCGCACCATTTCCTGGCCTCTGTGGGCACAACATCTGTTTGATGAAATCGTGTTTTAGTTTATCTTGATACCAAGTCCACTGCAGAGTTATCATAAGATTGTATCTGAGACCGTAACATCTTATCGTTGTGCGTCCATGAATTTTGTCAGGATATGAGAAGAGCCAGCGAGTTTAAGACGATTATACAGGCACGTGTTAAAAATAAAACAGGTGTATAAATTAGCGAATACAGTGTTTCGCCAACGCGTTGCGTGTAAGCAGGGCAACAAAGCTAGCGAATACATCACGCATCGCCAGCGTGAGGCACGAATATGATAGAAAGCATTTAGAACGCCCCATATATGTTATATGTTCGCTGGACATGCATTAGGAAAACGTTAATTAGGCGCTATATGCGCGCTGAGTGCCAGCATTTTTGAATTTTTTTCTAGCCCTAAGGCTCAGTCACACATAGTTGACGCACGATCCACGCACTGAAAATTGATTATTTTTGCTAGAGCGCCTTTCGTGCCTCAGTCGTGCACTAACGCCACGCATATTTTTGTGCGCCCTCTAATAGTCAAAGGAAGTTGGGTATGTTTAAAATATCGAACGCATATATGAACGCATAAAATTAATGAACACGCCAAAAACAGGGAGGGCGCGCTCGAACAACATAATATCACTGCCAAATATGTTTGCTTTGTATCACATGGCTGCCCTTTGAGGGCGCCGGGCAGTTGCGGGCAACACGCACGCCCTACGCTGCATGAGCGCTCGAAGCAGGCGCTGGGAACACGCCGCCAGTTCGCCCAGCGCTCGAGCTACAGGCTGTCACTATGTTATTTCTGCTTAACCCTTAGAGCTCTGAAAAACGACATTTCATTTTAAATCATTTGAGGTGGTTTTTCACATGATACACAGCTTTAAGTGCAGAATTTGTTTATAATTTGACGAAAATAAGTCCAAACATATAATGCTAGGCCTAAAAAAATAACTGTATGTTTCCGGTAACGGACTTTTCAGAAATAGGGTAGGTAGATCAGTTTTTTTTTTGCTTTTTTTTTTTTGCTACACCCTATTGGGTGATGCACAAATGTTGGTTATTTTTGTGCAGCAAAGCTAAATAAACAAATTCTGCATAAACAGTACCGTTTTTCCTACTGTGCGCGGATCCGAATGCTGAAAAAAATAAATTTAGATCTGTTATTTATTGATCAAAAGAATTAGGGTCTGCAGATCTTGGAAAAAAAAATAGGATTTTTTTTGTTTTGGCTTTATCATAAATTTAGGACACATTTTTTCTTAAAAAAATGGTTATATATGTACAAAACAAACTGATAAAGTTACTATTATCGTCGACATCAGCATTATAGGGTTTAGTGCTCACTGTATGCGACCAACGCGTTAGCAAAGCGCTGTTCATACGCACTTTGTTCGGATACATGCTGTGCATTCGCTACCAGCTTGCGACGTTTTTCACAATCCGGACTTAAATTGTTTTTTTGTTTTTTTTTATGGGTGGACTGTGCGTCATTTATGTGTGACTGGGACAAACCTCAATCAACGAAAACACAACGAATTTAGAGCGTGTGCTCTACTTGTGCACAACGTTACACTGGCGCTGGTCTGAGGTTCTTCTGGCGTCTACATTCACACGTGGAAAAACGCTCACATTTTTGAGCATGCAGAAAATGTGCGCAGAGGTTGACGTACACAAAAAATGAATGACGTTCATCAGACGTTCTCGTCAAATCATCAACGAATCACAACGCACGCCCAGCGAATCACAACGCACTGACCAAAATTCTTCATTTTTTGTGCACTAGACGTGCGTGATGGTATGTGTGCAGCGTTCTAAATAAGGGTTAAAAATTAAGTTGTCCATCGGACAATCTGGTCAGATTTTCAAGTTGTCCGCTGAAATTTCAGATTGTCCGCAATTAATATATAGCTACAACCCAGCCTGTTCCCACAACTTTCTGAAAACAAAAGTTAACCAACAAGTAGAAGCTCACCACTGTAATCAATATTTTCAACCCTGACAGTCACTTGACTTATAAATGCCTTTAAATAAGAATGTAATGTGAAAACATCCTTCACAAAGGTGGTTGTCCGAGCAGACAACCTCATGATAACTATTGATTGTCCGCCACAAATTTTGGTTGTCTCGGACAACCGGAAGGGCCTTATTTCTAACGCTGGTGTGACTGGGCCTTAATAAACTCGTAAGGCGCGGAAGCATAGTGGGGGGGGGGGGGGGCAGATTAGATTATGACGTCACACTTCCAAAAGATGTGAGTCTGGCCCCAGGGGTCTGGCTGTCTGTTCACATTGCAGATGCAGGACCATAATTGTGCGGAGATATCTCTTTGATATGACAAGAGATATCCTAGCTCTTGTCAACCAGCCATGATCACACGCAGAAGCTCAAGCGATATGTAACTTTCCCACTAAACACAAGACGCATTGCGTCAATGTAATGTTTACTGGGTTGCTGGCACACACAGCAACACGCATATATTGGCATGTGATACCTTCTGCGACAGTCACACGTACCACGTGTCCGGACAAGTGCCTAGACAGTATCGCTACCTGCTATTACAACGCTGCGGACCCACGGACCAGCCTGTGGCAAGCAGAGTTGGCTGGCCAAGCGGCAGGTGATGGAGTTTACTTGAATTTTTCTCAAAGTAGATTTGTCATCAACATAATTTATATCTCTTGACCTCTGCATTTGCCCTGACGATTGAAATAAACACAGCACTTCATTTTTTACATTTGACGTATTGATTTTTAATATTGACACCCCCAAAAACATCCCCCTAGAAAAAAAATTACAATGCGGGACAGTCCTCCCTTCGAGTGAAAAATCACCCTCAAAAAAATTTCCAGGGAGGGACAATTACCCTAAAATCTAAGCCTTAATTTGTGCCCTGGCAGAAACAATTTACTGTGTGTCAAAAGGTTGTTCTGATCGTAAGATATTTTGTTTTAAATGTCCAGGATATCTAATGCCTTAAAAATGAGGTAAAGAAAATATTAAAATTGAAAACTGTCCATGTTATCATACAAGAGGTGTGGAGTAGGCTTAAATTTCTGGCAGTAACAATTTTTATAAGACAGGGATATGTCTGGAAGTCAATTTTATTGAATGACTAGTACTTGAAATTGAAGAAAATAATAGTAAATATTTAATAAATAATTAAACAACTTACTGTTCTCTTAGTTCTGAAAACTGTCTTTCCAAATCAGCCATATCATCAAGACATTCATTTCTTCTTTCATCACACTGTTCTTCATCTAAATCTTTAAAATGTAGAAAATTGTACATACATACACTGATACAGGTACAAGAACACCATTATATATAACATACTGTAGTATTAAAAATAAAGCTTTCCTGTCTTCCTTGATCTAGTTAGAATCAATAGGTAGTGGTTAGTAGGTTGTTCAAATTTGAACAACCATCTTTCAGAAAGATTTTATCAAATTCTAACTTTTAGTAAATACATAAATTTAAACTCATAACATGTGGTAGCCCCAGTTGTTGAACTTCCTCAAAAATGATCTGGTAACTATATTGTGGCTAAGTGCTAGGTACAGCTGATTTAAACAGAAGTCCAAACGCCCCCGTTTCGAATTGGATCAATTTTGTGTAGTGTAATTAATAAGTATTATTTTCATTTTGAATATGGGTTTTTTGGCAGTCATTTTGATTTGGAATTTCAGACTTCTGCATTCTGATTTCTTTGTTGGTTTAATGAGCTGTAAGTGTATCACTGTCTGCGACACTGGCCAAAATGATCTGCTAACTATATTGTGGCTAAGTGCTAGGTATAGCTAAATAAACAGAAGTCCAAACGCTCCCGCTCCGAATTGGATCAATTTTGTGTAGTGTAATTACCCTAGTCTTATTTTAATTTTAACTATGGGTTTCTTGGCAGCCATTTTGATTTGGAATTTTAGACTTCTGGATTCTGACTTCTTTGTTGGTTTAATGAGCTGTAAGTGTATCACTGTCTGCTACACTGGCCAAATATTAAAACAACAATGTGTCGACGTTTCGTGTTAAATGGAATTACAACTGTTAGTTTAAACTTAAATAGTAGCATTTGAAAGGTTGTACTGTCCATATCAACCACCCAATGCTTCAATGCTGGGCTACTCTCTGCGACGCTGGCCCCGCATTAAAACATTGGATATAGGCCTTTCCCAGCGAGCACAAAAAATTTGTATAAAATTTGCACAACATCGGCCCGTCTTTCTCTTTGGTCCAACATTGTATAAATGTTATACACATGCATTGTGTTTGCTAGGATGTATTTTAATTAATAAAGGTAAAGGGTGCTCAAAGGGTGCAAGGCGGTCCTGTCTTTACTGGTTCCATTCATGGGGTTTCTTTCACTATGGACATCATTGAACTGACATTGATCCACATAGTGATCCAGAAAATCCTGAATAAATCTGGAAGAACACCACCTCATTACCTAAGGCTCATTGTGCCAAGATTTGAAGTCCATTGGATAAAAACTCAGGGAGAAACAGCCCCCTACATAGAATAATAAAAGGTTGAGATCCAAACAAAACTCAATATAGCCCAAACACAATAAAAACACAGTTATTGTGTACATTCACAAACAACGAAACTGACCATTATTATTACCATTACCGTACATAAAAGGCAGCACTTGGTTAATCGTACGTGATTCTTCATAATGTAACTCTATGGGCAGCCTTGTTTACAAAATGACGGGTTCCCATTGGTCAACTCCCATTTTAAATTTGCCGTACGAATAGCCACTCCTTACATAAAACATATCCACTTCACTGACAAATCATGATCTAGTGTTTTAAAATATAAGAGGGCGTGCTAGCCCCAATGGCTGAAACAGGTTTCAGCCACAGATTGACCCCGGACAAAATTGTGGGACATTTCATTTCATTGTGGGACGGTCATATCTAAGACTTGTCCCGGAATAATCAGGTCGAAAATACTTCTTTTAGAATCAGTAACATTTCAGATCCATGCCCGCATGCTCAGCTCAGAGGTCGCACCTGTACTGTGTAGTCAATGAAAAGTTATGGACATTTTTCAGACCTTGGGGTTGAGATCGATCTCAGTCACCGCCATGCTGAATTTATAGGGTAAAGCAAATAGGCCTACATCAATCCAAAGCCTCGGGAGGGGTCTTTATGAATACCGAAAACAACAAAACTAAGTACTGAAAACAGCCTGAACATACCAAAAACAATTTTATTTTTTCATCTTAAGACCGTGTTTATAATTCCCCAATATATATGTGCACATATATAATAATATTTTATACCTGTATATAGCCCAAATATGTCGTTTTCGATGATATTGCAGATGTTTTCGGTATTCATAACCCTGCAATATCTCACGCAAATTATCGAAAACAACATTTTTAGGCTATCTACAGTTATGAAATATTATTATGTGTGCACATAGGCCTATATACCGGGGAACTTTAAACATGGTCTAAAGATGAAAAAATGAAGTTGTTTTCGTTATTTTCAGATTGATTTCAGTAGTTTAGTTGTTTTTGGTACCGGTATTTATAAAGACCGCTAGGAGAGGATGACACGGCTAAGGGCGTGCCACCTTACCAATTGTTCATTGACAGTTAGATCCATGACTATTTTGTCCATGTCCATGATGATACGACCATTTTTGGGTATCTATCATTATCAGGGCTCCCGCTGGCGCTCGCAAAATTCGCAAATTGCGAATATTTGATGCTATTTTCTACACAAATAAGTGTTTAGGGAATGTTTTTGCGAATCTTTATCCCCGTCTTCTTTGACGATAACAATACACGCTGTTACAAACAACGAGGACTGACTGATCAGTCAACCGACGCTACAGCGCTATGCAATGTGCCATCCAAAGGCAAAGCCAAACAGTGGCAACTGCTTACTGAAGGGAGGCTAAGTTTAATGCTGTTTCCCGAAATTTGCTAGCATTTCGACCTGAGTTTCTACTCGGGAGTCTGGATTGAAATGAAAAGATTAACTGCATTTATACCATAGGACTGGATTCGTTTAGCCAATGTCGTTTTAAAGCTGGATCAGCGTAACAGACTCAACAGCCAACAGACACTTTTTTAAATGCCGTGATCCTGGGCCGTGATGCTTCCGTAAAATCACTGTTGTGCGATGTCTAAAAAAATCGCAGCTCTCAGTATGTTACTGCATTGTCGCCGCGGCCCTGTGTGGCATGTCTTGCGCATGCGTCGTCATCAGCCGCATGAGTTCAGTATCTAGCGGGAATCTGGTTTGTCAGCGTGTAGCGGTCACCCTGCAAACACGAGACGTTGACGTAATGTTGATTTAATGTTGGCCCATTGTCTGCAACGCTGGCCCAACATTAAAGCGGGGCTCAACGTCCCGTGTTTGCCAGGATAAGTAGGCAAATATACCTATGACATAGGCCTAGTGTGTCAGAATCTTCGACGCTGCACATTGGTTAGTCAATGAACATGATGAATGGTTATGATTTGTGCTAAATGGGATATGTAGGGTGTAACATAGTCTATAATATTCCCAGAAAAAAGTCACAGTGATGCAGATTTTGTGTAAGCCTATCCAGGATTTCCCCTAGAAATAAATGTAAGCGTGGTGGCTTTTGAGAATAATAAGAAAATTTGAGATCGCGGATTACGCGGTTTTTGATAAGTTTAGTGAAAATTTTACTCAGTGAACAAAGCAGGGATATTCCACGGTAATTAGATGGTTCATGCGGGCTACCACCTTTCAAAATTGGAAATATTATAGCTTCACACCATAATTGTGGAAAACATCCTTCCTGTGATATCTTATTAAAAAGCACAGTTAGAATTGGTGTTTTTGTTTCATTAGAACATTTAAACATTTCATTTATCAATCCATCTATAGCCGCCGCCTTTTTATTTACTAGTTTCTGTACACAATTGTGTATTTCTTTCTCTGAAATAAATTCATTCAAAATACCTGGCAGATTATCATTACATTGATTACAATGGTCATCATGATGTTTCATGAAATTCGACACTAATAAATGGTGATGTTGATCTGTGGTAACATCTCGGTTTAACAACTCATAAAAATAGTCATGCCATTCGACAGGGTCAATATTTGGTTTGATAGAATGTATTTTCGTAGCTTTCTTTACAATTTTCCAAAATTCATTTGGACTATTTCTTGTTGCTAACAATTTTTTTCTCAAATTGTTTTCAAATTCCATTTTCTTAGTTTTACACAATTGTCTAAAATTTCGCTTACTTTTATTATATTTAATTAGGGCAGACATAGTATGAGAGCTTTGATAAATGTTTAGTTTGTCATATTTACACTTTTTGTGAGAGTCACACTCCCTATCCTACCATTGAGGTTGTTTACAAGTATTTATTTTCGATTTTAAAACAACATAACGTTCAGCTGCATTTTGTAATAGACTTGTAAGCGTGTTAACAATATAGTCACAGCTTAGCGTCCTGTTTAATAAAATATCTTGATGTAAATCATTTAATGTAATTCCATTGTCTGAACGCATTATGTTATTATTTTCTGAAAAAGAACAGAAGAAATATCGGTCCATCGGAACCTTGGTACAGTATTAAGCTCGCACTCTGTGTTCACATCATTGCTATCTGTACAGTGTAAACCAGTAGATTTACCAATATTAATATTATTATATATTAATATTATTAATATTATCATTAGACAGTCGACAGTTATTGATAAATACATAAAGTAAACATCTTATTTTAGCATTAATTACCAATGGTAACTTTTCATCCGAAAAGACATTCTGGAAAACTCTGGAAAATTATATATAAAAGTTTAAATTTTTTATCTTATGTAGGTCTATATCTTTTTGGTAAAAAACCAAAGGAAATAATACTAAATGCACATAAACCAAAAAAAGATCAAAACAACATATCGCCAATAGCACCAACACCCCTTTCAAATTGGGGGTGTTGATAAGATCATAAGCGTCTGATCACACAGTAGCTGCCATCACTCAGTTGTCAAGCGGTTTCTTGTTGGGACAATATTTGAGGGGGGGAGGGGGGGGGGGTCTTTTTGATGACGTAACACTTATTTTAACTCATTAAACATGTGAACTGTAAGCTGTGAACCGACGCTAGGCCCACATCAACCCACCATTGGGCCAACGCTCTACATGTGTATAGGCATACAACAAGGTTAGTTTAGATTTGAATATAACAATTTCTTACAATGGACGCTAGATTTTGATCTAACGTTATTTATTTATAATATTTATAAAAATGTCAACACTATAATAAAAAATAAAATGGTTCTAGTCAAATATTTTTAAAAATATAGTTTAACATAAGAATTGTCGGGTTCGTTAGACTATTCAGCTGTGAAAGGGTTACAGCTCGGAGCCACCTGGTGACTAGATGTTCAGGTAGGTGCACGTGGGCGACACCAAGTGTGGGAAATATAAACTACGGGCGATGTTGTGTTGAAGTCCCGCAATGCAAAATAATTTTGAAAACGTTACACCCTAATTACAAGTTATTATTACGACCTAAGCCATATACTACTATCATAAATATAAATGTTTGTTATATTACCTACGTATACGACCATTTTCATACAGTATTGCCAGTTATTTCGTGTTATTTCGCGTTATTCATGGTTATTCATGTAATTAAACCTACTGCAAATGTTTGGGAAGCTTTGACTTTGCCCTGTAACATGAAAACATACTCCCCGCCAAATTAAAAATGCCAGGATCGCATGATTTTAGACGATTTCTCCATGAATTCTAAACCGATTTTGCAAAGGCCATTTTCTATTCAAATCCAAACAGCCCTGAATATTGCGTATTTCAAAAGTTAGACTATTTGACATGCTGTAAATTGAAAATTACGACGTCTCTCTATAACCCCATTATGGCATTAAACTAATTCTAGAATGTTATTACATGTCAAATCGTCTAACTTTTGAAATATTAAATATAATTGTGCGAATTTTTTACTCCTGTTAGAATTTTAATAGAAAATCAAAATGGCCTCTGCAAAGTTTCAACTTCAACTCAAGGGAATCGGTTCAAAATTGACGGAGATATCGCCGAAAATCATGCGATCCTGGTTGATCATTTTTAATTTGACGGCGAGTATAAGTTATTTTTGGTATTTTTAGGTTGTTTTCGGTAGTTTTGTTGTTCTCGTTATTCATAAACAGTTAAAAGACCCGGCAGAAACAGTTTCAATTTCATTCAAGAATTACCAGGTGAGCGATAATATAATACATTAGAGTCTTTTACGAAAAATCACCTGAACTTCCATCACCTTCCGAACCAGTTCCGCTTTCAAAATCATCGTCATCACTTTTATCGGATACTGGGGTATCCTCATCCATCTCTTCGTCTGCGCTCTCGTTTTTATCATCAAAACTTGGCATTTTTATAAACAATCAACAAACATTATAAAAATTGACGCGCATGCTCATCATACAGGAAGTTATGCATTGTGTGTACAGCGTACAGAAACCTGGAATGGAACGAAATGGTCCTGAAAACAAGACTAATCCGTGGCCCGAGCTGCATATCCCTTTAAATCTTTACTTCGCAGTTTTCTTCTTGTCTTCTTCTAATAGAACAGAGCGAAAACTTCCAGTGGAAGGCTACTTACTCTGGTTGAGTGGTGTGCGCTCGCAATTTAGTGTTACAAGATCAATAATAGTGAAAAGAGTAGGCCTATATTATACTGGATGTTTTTGATTAGGCCTACATATGTAGCCTATGTATACCCATATATAATAATAATAATAAACTTCTATAGCGCCTAAATCCTCAGTGATTCGAGCTCAGAGGCGCGCCAAACATAATCGTAATTCGACTCATAGTTCCAAAACCGTTTGCTTTTGTCGTCAAAGTCTATAGGTGCAGCAACAAAAAAAGCCCTGCTGCCTACCGCTGTTCTGACCCGTCAAACATTCAGCTGATCTAGATTACTGGAACGAAGTGTCCGTAGGGCCTACCTTTCGCGATGGCTGAAGCATGTTTCGAATATATACTGGTTGTCCACTGGTCAGAGCCTGGTAGGTCAGGGAACACAATTTAAATTTGATCCTGTAACGAACAGGTAACTAGTGCAAAGATTTTAAAAGATGAGTTATGTGACAAAAAAGAAGAGACTTTGTTACAACCCGTGCCAAACAGTTCTGTACACCCTGCAGCTTTGATATCTCATTTTCGGTGACGTTGAACAGGACAGAGTAATAGTTCAGCTTGCTACCGATCAACGAAGTTGCAATTGTTTTAGCAACAGCTAGATGGTGTTAAAAAGCGCCTTATTCTACGCATGTCACGTATATGATAGTAGCAAGACGCGAGATATACCAGAAATATGACTCTTAAAATTTAAAGCACTGTCAAAGACCACGCCAAGATTTCTCTAAAGTATTGAAGTCTACTAGTTCCAATTATAGCCCACAAAAGCACATACAAAGTTTGTAAATATCCTAAATCATTATTTATTTTCAATTAATTGAGTCAGCTTATATTTTTATTCAAATCATATTCACCCAGGATGCACTGGGTAAAGTTGCTCGCGTATGTTGTATGCTGTTCGTGTCACGTGATACCTAGGCTGTACACCACATCAAATAAACAGCAAACATGGCGCTGATCGAGCCACATGAAGTGATGAACTAAAGAGATATTTTTAAAGAAAGCGGGAAGAAAAGACGGAAAAGCTCACGTATCAAGATGGCCACTTCAACTAGAATTCATCTTGGATCTGCTGTATCAACGCTGGAAAGACTTCATGGCGGAAAGAACCCTGAAAAATGACAATAGATCGGTAGCCCATGGCTGTGGAACGTTTAGATATTTCCAGCTGAAGCTGTGACCTCAGAATTTAAAGACGTCAGCCCGTGACACGATGACGCCAACACGACAAGGCGGATGGCGACGGACTGGTTTTAAAACACTCAGACTCCAGATTCACTCAACAGAACTTCATTGCTGGGTCGAACGTCGTGTTTATTCCTGCTCCTCTGTGTAGAACACATAATATAAAATACAGTTACATAGTCACTTCACTCTGCTTTATCATGGCAGAGAAACACAACCCAGCTTGGTTCTAAAGTAGAGCGCGCACCTTCGTGCCTTGGGCAGCACTCCGGCCTGCGTCAATCCCGTATCAAGCCCGCATCTCTCTCCTCACCGACGCCCGTCCCTTATATCCCTTTTACATCATCATAATCACAACATTGATTTAACACCTGATCATACATAATCATAATCGGCACATTGAGTTACCATACATTTCCTGGCGACGGTCGCCTGTCCATCAGCCTTGATGGCTCGGCTGACCTTTGCCTGTACTGACCGATCCATTACTGACCCAATCCAATCATGGATTGTCGTGTTCCGTTCTGGTCAGATCAACAGTAGTTATCATCTCTGCGTTTGCCTACTGCTTTGGGCATGCATAAGTTTACAAGAAGAAGGGAATCACCAGTGTCAGGCAATCGGGAGACCTTACACAAACTGTTCATTAGATTTCTTAGGGGGCTCCCATGAAAAGGCTAAATGATCTGGCTTATAGATGACGGTACTTGCATTGACATACTGAGATACTACGATTGAAGGACGTACGTCGATCAAAGTCTACAATCGACGGTCCACCTGGACCTGGTTATCGCACAGGGGTGTACAAAAGAAACTCTTTCCCCAGTGGCACAGTCTCACAGACACTTCACAACCAAGCTAATTAAATTACTAAATTAGCCTCAGCCCTGGATAGGCCACACTGCCCACACTGTCCACAGGCTGTAGCAGGCCTGGTACTGCCATACTGGTAGGCCTATGAATGTCGATCATGAAACTAGTGACTAGACCTATTATAGTCTGTCCGACGGTGGAGAATGGTCCAAAATGAAAGTTAGCTTTTCGGTATCCAGTCAGTCAATTCTCAAGCGATTTTCATGCAATTTTGTAAACCCTATTTTCTGGCATCGATTCTAAAAAATTCGTAAAAAAATATTGTATAGTTCAAAAGTTAGACCATTTGACACGTAGTAAATGTCAATTTATGACGCTCCTCTTTAACATTTATAACCCATTAGCTTTCATTCTGGTTCATTCTCAAAACTGCGTTACATGTCAAATAGTCTAACTTTTAAAATTCTCAATGGAATTTCGCATAAATTTTCAGGGTTTTTGCCAAATGACTAGATAATAATGGTTACAAAATTTCGTGACAATCCCTTGAGAATTGACTGATCGGATACAGAAAAGCTAACTTTTATTTTGTACCATCCTCCTCCGTCGGACAGACTGTAATCTACTACAACTAGGGGGCCACCATTCGATCTCCAGGGGTGGGATGGGAGCTGAAAATTTCTAATTTTATCACATATATTTTATTAGAGTCTGTCCAGAATTTTTTTTTTCAAAAATACTGCAAAGTCTTTTAATAAACTTAATTTTTAAAAATTTACAAGGTTGTTAGGATATTGTTATGAAACATTGTCTTTGTCAAATTTCATGAAAATGCAGTTGATTTTAAATTGATTGAGAAATCGGTAAGAATCATGCGATCCTTTGTATGGGGTATAGAGTATACCGGTAACGCTATAACAAACTCAAGTAACCTGGTCACTCACAGTAGGCTACAGTCTCTGACAGTATAAATACTGATTAAATTAAAGAAAATATTTATTTACCATTTGAAATATTGGTGCCCTTTTTATATCAGATGTTTTGGCAGTTTGATAAAAAATAGCAAATGTTTGGGGGTAAATCTGCCAATGTTATAATTTTTTCAATTTTTTTAAAGATATAAATAATGGTTTGGCCCACCTTACAGAAACAACAGGGGTGCTGTGGGTTTCGAGAGCTTACCCCAAGCTTATATACCCGGGTAGACATAAAACACTATTCCAATAAGCGCCCACTCCCCCTATGTCTTTTATAATAAATTATTTTTTTACAGTCTTGCTCAGCTTTGTATATATGCACCTACTAGAGCCTAGTCCAAGCTGAGGACTCTTGCGCTATACTCATCGCGAAGCAGAGTGGATCAGCCTGATCTAACTAGAGCCAACAAATATCTAGGTTATCACCTGAACTGAAAAAAATGTGTCTTTTGATATTATTTTTTTGTTTAATCAAATATACCTGGTCTCCCCTAAATGTCAAATATTAGCCTCCTTAGGCTACTTACAGTTTATCAAATAGTCTAGAAGTTTTTTGGGACTGAAATATAAAATGTATGGAATTTAAACAAGCTGTATGTTAACACGGTTAAATGCCCCTCTCCGAAATTCCCATGTCTGTTCCGGAGTATGTTGTGTTAATCAAATGATTATGTTTTGTCAGGAGGAGGGGGGTTTCAACCAAAATCATAACAGGGAAAAGTAAAAACAAGGAGTTTTTGGTTATGGAATATGCCATGGAATTGGAATCTTAAATATTAAAAAAAAAACCATATTGATATAGTTGAATAGTCGTGCTCAGCCTTTTATTCAATATATATTTGAATGGTTGTGTTTAGCCTTTTATTCAACATGTTAAACTTCAATCAATAAAATTTGAAGTAGAAATAACAATGGGCAATACCATCGATACCATACCAAGTTGACAGGAGATTGGTGATACTGCTGTGGTCCAGAGTGTCGAAAGCAGCAGACAGATCTAACAGAGTAAGTGCAGTGACACTTCCCCTGTTCATATTCAAAATGATGTCATTTTCAACTTTCAGTAAAGGCAGTTTCAGTAGAATGAAATTTCGTGTATGCTGACTGATATTGATTTGATAGATCGCTTCTTTCAGGATGTGAACGAATTCGATTTGCTATAACTTTTTCTATGATTTTCGATACAAAGTTTAAGTTTGACACTGGTCTGTATAATTTTTCATGTCCTCTTTTTGGTAAAGATGGCTTTTTGAGTAGAGGCATGACATGTGATGTTTTAAAAATGTCTAGAAAAACTCCTGAAATCAAAGATAAATTAACCATTGTGTGATTAGAACCAACGAAACATCTAAGCAGGATTTTAACCATTCAGTAGGGATCGGATCAAGATCGCACGTTTTGCTAGGTGAATTTATAATTATTTTCCTCACTTCATCAGCAGTAGCCGGTTCAAAACAAGTCATAGGCCCCTACGTGATTTTACTGTCGCAGATTGAATGTCCGGCATATTATGAACGTCGTTAGTAAAATTCATACACTTTTTCTCGATTCTGTCCATGAAAAATTTCGAAAACGATTCAGAAAGTGATTTTATGTCAGAAAAAGCGGGGATAGATGGAGACTGTGTTCTGTGAAGAATATTGTTCATAGTTTTCCAAAATGTTCGTGAATTATTTGAGGTTTCATTGATATAATCAGCATGATATCTACGCCATGCATCGCTCATCATTTTATTACAAATATTTGCCTGTTTTTTATACCTCGATCTATCTAGGCATGATCGCCAAACTTGTTCTAAGTTTTGACGAAGTCGTTTAGCCAAAGAAATTTCCATTGTCAGCCATGGATTTGGGGGTTTAGGCGTGATTTTTTTAGTCTAGATCGGCGCGTATCTTACTTGTCTTTAGAAAAGAGATCTCAAGACGGTGTGATATTGCTGATGAAGTTCAGGACAAGTTTATTTCGGATGGCTAATTAAAGCAGAAAGTTTAATGTCTGAAATAAAATCTGAAAGCGGTAGCCTATTCGTTTAACACGTCTGTATGAAAAACACTTCTTGATTGGATGTGATACAAGTTTGACACCAACATCGCCTATCACTGTCTTATGATCAGATAGACCATCAGATGGATGCACAGTCTTCATCAAGTCACGCGCGGTTCGAGTGATAAATAGGTCGAGCCAGTGCCCATGAATGTGGGTGGGGAAATCAACATGTTGACGCAGACCAAAAGATCTGAAACATATCTGAAAAAGTGTTGGTATGATTTGATGGATTATCTAAATGTAAAAGTGTTGGTATGATTTGATGGATTATCTAAATGTAAATTAAAATCGCCTAAGATAAACAATTCTCCTGGAAAAGATGACATATTTTCCAGGAGATCTTGGAATTGTTCAAAAAATATTGTAGGATAGAACGGCTGTCTGTATAGACAGATGACTTGTGCGCAAAAAGATGATGATGTTATTTTACAGCACATGACCTCGAAATTTGAAAATTGCGATATTTTGCACCTTGTAACATTTAAATGGTCCGCCACCATAATAGCCACACCCCCACCTGTTTTACCTTGACGAGGCTGGTGAAAGAGCTTGAACCCTTGTGGTGTTAGGTCAGCTGATGTCTCTTTGGGCGTCAACCACGTTTCTGTGATAGCCACCACATCAAGCTTTTTATATAGAATCAAGTCTGGAAAATTGGCACATTTGGAAAGTAAAGATCGAACGTTTAATGTGGCCATTCGTGGACTATAGACGGACCGGGGTTAAAACTGACATCTCCTGAAAGCAAAAGCAGGAGTGATCGATATACCACAGCATTTGGATTTGATCGCGGAATCGGTGATAATTTTCGATCTGTACATACCGTTAGGCATGGCAATTGATTAAGAGTTGGGAATATAGACACATCAATTCGATCTGTCAATTCGAAACAGTCAGTTTCCCGTGTGGAGCATAATTTAAAGTCACTATCTCTAGCTGATAGTAAAAGAGGTCAACATGAAAAACAGCAGCAGCAAGTATAACTAATGTGTATAATAATAATATCGGTATGAGGAGTTGTATAAGTTTGGATGTTAGGTGCAGAACAAAATAAAACAAAAGAGTTGAAGGCAAAACTACTAGTTTTTACAATGGAGTATCAGGCGAAGGGACAGTGCTGAGCGGTCTCCCAGACTAATCCCAAAATAATATTAAATTGATTTCACAATGACCCGCTACAACAAATGTCTCACACATAATGTAATAAAAGTCTATAACAAGCCTTTAGCATGTCAAAGAGAAACTAAGAGAACATATACTGTAGATCTAATAATTTTGGCGTGTTTAGATTTTCGCGAATTTGTGATTTTGAGACTTTTTGTGAAGTCTTGAATTCGCGAATTATCAGTTTCCATGATAGTAGTGCTATTATAATAAAAGAATCGCGAGATTCTTAAATTCGCGAATATTACCAGGTCTACAGTAATACGGTAGGCCTGCCTCTAACAAAATGAAATGAATCGGGCTTTAGGTCACCTTTGTGCACATAGAGGCTAAACTGGGCCAGGAGAACCTCCTGAGGATGGTGAGATGATTGAGATGACACTGTCCTCCACACACAGGATTCGAAATTCGAGCCCTGACGGTCTGAGGCCGAGCACGCTACCTCTCGGTCACGGAGACCCCCCCACAATACTGACTTTCACACGTGGATGGGGAAGAAACATTTTTTGTTTCTTTCAAACCGCCGAGACCGGGAACAGAACCCCGAACTCTGGCGTGAAAGGCAGCGGTGCTAAGCATTACCCTAGGGGCCCCGCCCACCTGCCTCTAACAAGCAAAAAATCACAATAATAATAATTTACTCAGTAATCCTTATCACCACAACTGCACGAAAACAAATATGTGGCAACAGAAGCATATTGCTCATAGAGGTTCCACCTACATAAACATATCATATAATAACTTGCATAATTTGTACTTTTTGAGACCCGCTACAACAAAGGTCTCATACATAATATAATGAAAAGTCTATAACTAGCCTATAGGATGGCAAAGAAAAAAAATAAAATTAAGAGTAGGCCTACATAATAAATCTAATAAGCAAAATGTCACAATAATAATAATTTACTCAGTAAACCTTATCACCACAACTCAGTAACATTGCAAAAAACAGCACTCCGTGTTCTTTTTGAAAAGATAAATTGACTGAATATTATTGAGATCAACAGGTAAATCATTCCATAACCGTATTCCTACATTCGAAGTACGGTACATCATCTGTGCGAGAATAGCTTATTGAAAACATGTTTTTTCTCCTATACTTGATCTTATATATATATGAATTTTAAAAATAGTTTGTATGCTAACAGGAAGAATATTATGAAAAGCCTTGAGCATTAAAATTGACATAGCATATTGAGTAGATATGAAAACATAAGAATATTTGAAAGTTTAAATAATGGTTTTGTGTGTTCCCGGTTAAAAGCTCTGTGAACCAATCTAATCATTTTTTTCTGTAAGTTATTTCATTTGAAATGTATGCACTGGCTCTACCCCAAATTTCACAACAGTAAAGCATATATGGCAAACATAAGCTATTATATAGCATAGTTAATGACACCATAGATATTAATCTGCTAGCCATTTTTATTATATAATACATAGTAGTTTTTGTGTAATTTTTTAACCATTTGTTTTATATGACTTTGCTTTTTCAATTGTTCATCAATTATTACACCTAAAAAATGGTTTCATATTCACCTTATGAATCAACTTATTTCCAATACTAATTTAAATATCATCTTTGTATTTACTTCTACAGAAAAGCATGTAATTTAGTGATATTTAATGATAATTTATTTAAAGCAAGCCACTTTTTTTTCAGCTCCATCAACTCATTACAGATAGTTACACTCAAACTAAAAATGTCTTTACTTGTACTAAAAAAGTTTGTATAATTTGAAAACATAATAAATTTAAAAATCTTTGATACATTGACCATATCATTTATATATAAAATAAACAGTTTGGATCCAAAGATACTACCCTGCGGAACACCACAACATATATTAAATTCATCAGAGTTTCCTTATAAAATACATATTGAGGTATTTCTTTTAAATAACTGCTTAACATGAATTAGCTATATCTCTAATACCATATCTGTTTAGTTTTTGTAACAACAATGAATGATCAATGGTGTCGAAAGCCTTTTTTAAATCAATGAAAACACCAATTGTACATAGTTTATCATCTAAACAATAGTATTAGAACAAAACAATTGTACTAGAAAGACAAATAACTTAGGCTATGCGCCTTTGATCATACATTATATCATTCTGATGCTATGTCTTTTCCACATTAGAAAGAATGGATATTAACAATTCATTTTTATCCATTTTTGGAGGCATTGTAAGTAACACCCTTTTTCTTCTTACTAATCCCACTATCAAAAATCTATAGCAGATGAAGCTGAATTAAATCAGAATCAGAAATACTTTATTTTGACCATTACATATATTTTCATACATTGAGCTTCGTCTTCAAATTTGTTATACATGTTACTAATAAGTAGTTCTTGGACAAGTTCAATTATGGCTGAAAGAACATTCAAAATGGCTGATTATTTGCGATTTTTCGCATTTTACGTCAATAATTTGACCTTGTGGGCGCGATAACTTGAAAAATTTTTCATGTATCATCTTCAAATTTGTTATGCATGTTACTAATAAGCAGTTCTCGGACATTTTCAATAATGGCTGAAAAATTTTTAAAATGGCCGATTTAATGCGATTTTTCACATTTACATCAATAATTTAAACTTGAAAAGTTTTCCATGTATCATCTTTAAATTTGTTATGCATGTTACTAATAAGCAGTTCTCGGACAAGTGCAATAATGGCTGGAAAAAATTTCAAAATGACCGATTTATTGTGATTTTTTGCATTTTACGTCAATAATTTGACCTTGTGGGCGCGATAACTTGAAAAGTTTTTTCATGTATCATCCTCAAATTGGTTATGCATGTTACTAATAAGGAGTTCTCGGACAAGTTTAATAATGGCTAGTAAAAATTTCAAAATGGCCGATTTATTGCGATTTTTCGCATTTATCGTAAATAATTTGACCTAATTGTGGGCGCGATAACATGAAAAGTTTTCATGTATCCTTCCCAAATTTGTTATGCATGCTACTAATGAACAGTTCTCGGACAAGTTCAAAAATTGCTGACAAAAAATCAAAATGACTGATTTATTGTGATTTTTTGCATTTTACGTCAATAATTTGACCTTGTGGCCTCAATAATAACTTCTGGTTCAATAATGGCGGCGGGCTATTGTCGAGTTTGCTCTTGTTGAGTTTTTGCGTTCACAAAAAAAAACGTGAAGCGTGACGGGATCTTGGCGCGACTAAAATCCCCCTTCCCCTACGGGCGGGGGATAAAAAATGGATAGCAATGAAATTTTTATAAAATTATATTTAGATCTGTTTAAAGCATTCGACACCCTAGATAGTCCGGCAGATTTGTGACAAAAAGGCTCAGTTAGTGATAAAAGTACCAAAATTTGCATATTGATAGTTCATTATATACTAAAACATATTAGCTATGAACCCAATCTCAATTTCCATTTTTTCAGAATTGGCGGCCATTTTCCAATATGGCCACCAAATTTGACAATTTTGACAGTTGTTCTGGTCTTGTGGTATCAATATCGGAATACAAATCCAAGAAATCATTCCTATGAGCCCATAAAATCAAAGTAGTGATGTCATAAATTAATTAGAATTAATAATATAACACAAAATTATGTTTAGTTAATGAAAAATAGTGAAAATGCCTTCAAAATAGTTTCCGCGGAGACGCAATATATACCGGTTAGCTTTAAAAAGAAAAAGTCACACAAATTTATAACTAGACATACAGTAAAACATTTAGTTCAAAAAGAACTATTTTTATTATTTCTATACACAAAACATGCCTATGATATTCTGTCTAAAAAGTTTATTGAAGACTCAGCTCCAATAACAACTACCCCTGAGACTTTAAAAAAGGCAGGAATACTTGCTGAGAATATTCATGAAATGTTTTCACTGCACGAGGTCTTATCATATTGACAATGACAGCACCATCTAACAGTAACATATCAACATCTGGTCATTCTGTGAAGGAGACACTCTCTCTAAACATCATAATATATCCGATTTTGTTCCCGTACGTATGTCACCATAAGTCGAGAGCAATGGAGGGAAATCTTGGTTTTCGTGACTGAAGAAAATATCCAAATTACTGTCACGAACTTGACAAGACACATACAGTAGACAAAACAGTAACACATTCTGTTTTTTAACTACAAAAACTGCCCTTCTTGAAATCAGCTGCTACATCAGGATGACACTCTTTGAGCGACATTATGTCGCGTATGTGCACAGGCAACCAGCGAGCATAATTAGGGTGATCAAGTGCGAACATCAAAGGAGCTATGTTCTGCAGTACCTGGATGTACAAGTGAAAGTCCCCTTCTCTTAATGACATGACGAACTCAAGAACTGATCACTGAATCACGAGTGTCAGTGGATTTTCGTCTTCTTTCAGCTGTCTCCACTCGTCAAAATTATCAGCAAGATCATTATGTTCTTCAACATATGATGAGTAAGCCTCTTGCAACAGAGTGTAAAGTGCTGCAGCTGTGACCTGCTGTGCATGTCTTGTTCTGGATACATGCGACGCCTTTAAGAAAGAATCAGCCTTTCCAGCAAAATGAAATGAATCGGGCTTTAGGTCACCTTTGTGCACATAGAGGCTAAACAGGGCCAGGAGAACCTCCTGAGGATGGTGAGATGATTGAGATGACACTGTCCTCCACACACAGGATTCGAAATTCGAGCCCTGACGGTCTGAGGCCGAGCACGCTACCTCTCGGTCACGGAGACCCCCCACAATACTGACTTTCACACGTGGATGGGGAAGAAACATTTTTCGTTTCTTTCAAACCGCCGAGACCGGGAACTGAACCCCGAACTCTGGTGTGAAAGGCAGCGGTGCTAAGCATTACCCTAGGGCCCCCGCCCACCTGCCTCTAACAAGCAAAAAATCACAATAATAATAATTTACTCAGTAATCCTTATCACCACAACAGCACGAAAACAAATATGTGGCAACAGAAGCATATTGCTCATAGAGGTTCCACCTACATAACCATATCATATAATAACTTGCATAATTTGTACTTTTTGAGACCCGCTACAACAAAGGTCTCATACATAATATAATGAAAAGTCTATAACTAGCCTATAGGATGGCAAAGAAAAAAAATAAAATTAAGAGTAGGCCTACATAATAAATCTAATAAGCAAAATGTCACAATAATAATAATTTACTCAGTAAACCTTATCACCACAACTCAGTAACATTGCAAAAAACAGCACTCCGTGTTCTTTTTGAAAAGATAAATTGACTGAATATTATTGAGATCAACAGGTAAATCATTCCATAACCGTATTCCTACATTTGAAGTACGGTACATCATCTGTGCGAGAATAGCTTATTGAAAACATGTTTTTTCTCCTATACTTGATCTTATATATATATGAATTTTAAAAATAGTTTGTATGCTAACAGGAAGAATATTATGAAAAGCCTTGAGCATTAAAATTGACATAGCATATTGAGTAGATATGAAAACATAAGAATATTTGAAAGTTTAAATAATGGTTTTGTGTGTTCCCGGTTAAAAGCTCTGTGAACCAATCTAATCATTTTTTTCTGTAAGTTATTTCATTTGAAATGTATGCACTGGCTCTACCCCAAATTTCACAACAGTAAAGCATATATGGCAAACATAAGCTATTATATAGCATAGTTAATGACACCATAGATATTAATCTGCTAGCCATTTTTATTATATAATACATAGTAGTTTTTGTGTAATTTTTTAACCATTTGTTTTATATGACTTTGCTTTTTCAATTGTTCATCAATTATTACACCTAAAAAATGGTTTCATATTCACCTTATGAATCAACTTATTTCCAATACTAATTTAAATATCATCTTTGTATTTACTTCTACAGAAAAGCATGTAATTTAGTGATATTTAATGATAATTTATTTAAAGCAAGCCACTTTTTTTTCAGCTCCATCAACTCATTACAGATAGTTACACTCAAACTAAAAATGTCTTTACTTGTACTAAAAAAGTTTGTATAATTTGAAAACATAATAAATTTAAAAATCTCTGATACATTGACCATATCATTTATATATAAAATAAACAGTTTGGATCCAAAGATACTACCCTGCGGAACACCACAACATATATTAAATTCATCAGAGTTTCCTTATAAAATACATATTGAGGTATTTCTTTTAAATAACTGCTTAACATGAATTAGCTATATCTCTAATACCATATCTGTTTAGTTTTTGTAACAACAATGAATGATCAATGGTGTCGAAAGCCTTTTTTAAATCAATGAAAACACCAATTGTACATAGTTTATCATCTAAACAATAGTATTAGAACAAAACAATTGTACTAGAAAGACAAATAACTTAGGCTATGCGCCTTTGATCATACATTATATCATTCTGATGCTATGTCTTTTCCACATTAGAAAGAATGGATATTAACAATTCATTTTTATCCATTTTTGGAGGCATTGTAAGTAACACCCTTTTTCTTCTTACTAATCCCACTATCAAAAATCTATAGCAGATGAAGCTGAATTAAATCAGAATCAGAAATACTTTATTTTGACCATTACATATATTTTCATACATTGAGCTTCGTCTTCAAATTTGTTATACATGTTACTAATAAGTAGTTCTTGGACAAGTTCAATTATGGCTGAAAGAACATTCAAAATGGCTGATTTATTGCGATTTTTCGCATTTTACGTCAATAATTTGACCTTGTGGGCGCGATAACTTGAAAAAATTTTCATGTATCATCTTCAAATTTGTTATGCATGTTACTAATAAGCAGTTCTCGGACATTTTCAATAATGGCTGAAAAATTTTTAAAATGGCCGATTTAATGCGATTTTTCACATTTACATCAATAATTTAAACTTGAAAAGTTTTCCATGTATCATCTCTAAATTTGTTATGCATGTTACTAATAAGCAGTTCTCGGACAAGTGCAATAATGGCTGGAAAAAATTTCAAAATGACCGATTTATTGTGATTTTTTGCATTTTACGTCAATAATTTGACCTTGAGGGCGCGATAACTTGAAAAGTTTTTTCATGTATCATCCTCAAATTGGTTATGCATGTTACTAATAAGGAGTTCTCGGACAAGTTTAATAATGGCTAGTAAAAATTTCAAAATGGCCGATTTATTGCGATTTTTCGCATTTATCGTAAATAATTTGACCTAATTGTGGGCGCGATAACATGAAAAGTTTTCATGTATCCTTCCCAAATTTGTTATGCATGCTACTAATGAACAGTTCTCGGACAAGTTCAAAAATTGCTGACAAAAAATCAAAATGACTGATTTATTGTGATTTTTTGCATTTTACGTCAATAATTTGACCTTGTGGCCTCAATAATAACTTCTGGTTCAATAATGGCGGCGGGCTATTGTCGAGTTTGCTCTTGTTGAGTTTTTGCGTTCACAAAAAAAACGTGAAGCGTGACGGGATCTTGGCGCGACTAAAATCCCCCTTCCCCTACGGGCGGGGGATAAAAAATGGATAGCAATGAAATTTTTATAAAATTATATTTAGATCTGTTTAAAGCATTCGACACCCTAGATAGTCCGGCAGATTTGTGACAAAAAGGCTCAGTTAGTGATAAAAGTACCAAAATTTGCATATTGATAGTTCATTATATACTAAAACATATTAGCTATGAACCCAATCTCAATTTCCATTTTTTCAGAATTGGCGGCCATTTTCCAATATGGCCACCAAATTTGACAATTTTGACAGTTGTTCTGGTCTTGTGGTATCAATATCGGAATACAAATCCAAGAAATCATAAAATCAAAGTAGTGATGTCATAAATTAATTAGAATTAATAATATAACACAAAATTATGTTTAGTTAATAAAAAATAGTGAAAATGCCTTCAAAATAGTTTCCGCGGAGAAGCAATATATACCGGTTAGCTTTAAAAAGAAAAAGTCACACAAATTTATAACTAGACATACAGTAAAACATTTAGTTCAAAAAGAACTATTTTTATTATTTCTATACACAAAACATGCCTATGATATTCTGTCTAAAAAGTTTATTGAAGACTCAGCTCCAATAACAACTACCCCTGAGACTTTAAAAAAGGCAGGAATACTTGCTGAGAATATTCATGAAATGTTTTCACTGCGCGAGGTCTTATCATATTGACAATGACAGCACCATCTAACAGTAACATATCAACATCTGGTCATTTTGTGAAGGAGACACTCTCTCTAAACATCATAATATATCCGATTTTGTTCCCGTACGTATGTCACCATAAGTCGAGAGCAATGGAGGGAAATCTTGGTTTTCGTGACTGAAGAAAATATCCAAATTACTGTCACGAACTTGACAAGACACATACAGTAGACAAAACAGTAACACATTCTGTTTTTTAACTACAAAAACTGCCCTTCTTGAAATCAGCTGCTACATCAGGATGACACTCTTTGAGCGACATTATGTCGCGTATGTGCACAGGCAACCAGCGAGCATAATTAGGGTGATCAAGTGCGAACATCAAAGGAGCTATGTTCTGCAGTACCTGGATGTACAAGTGAAAGTCCCCTTCTCTTAATGACATGACGAACTCAAGAACTGATCACTGAATCACGAGTGTCAGTGGATTTTCGTCTTCTTTCAGCTGTCTCCACGCGTCAAAATTATCAGCAAGATCCCTATGTTCTTCAACATATGATGAGTAAGCCTCTTGCAACAGAGTGTAAAGTGCTGCAGCTGTGACCTGCTGTGCATGTCTTGTTCTGGATACATGCGACGCCTTTAAGAAAGAATCAGCCTTTCCAGCCTCGAGATGCTATGTCATCTTGAACAAGAGCTGCTGTCCATCCACTGCTGTCCACCCATTTTCCAAGTGCTTTCCAGGCAGCCATTACTATATGAAGCCCGCCGAGCATGATAACATATAAATCCTCTCCATAACTGTTAGGACTGATCCACTGCATTTTATTCGTTATGTCAAACAATGGCTGATCACATGCCATGACCGGAGTTTGTCCAGTACTGGACATCCATTGAATGACGGCACATGGCTGGTGAAGCAGCTTGCTCTTCAAACAAAGGAAGCAATGATGAAATAGCAAGGTTTAATTCACTGGTGCCTTTCTCGTGATGTACATGGAAGGCAGAACATGATAGATTTATATCATCTGAATCACTATCTAGGCAGAATTCATGTACTTGATCCAGCCATCTGAAACAAATATGTACCACCTAGGAATAGCCTAATACAATTAACAGAACGCATACATAAAGGCATAATGCATGGAAAATTATATTTCCTCTCACCTGTGTTCCTTCTGCATTGCTGATACAGCTTGATCGCCATGACTGATTAGAGCACTATTAGTCTGTGGAACTTTGGCTTTATTCTTGGGCAGAACCAGTGGTGAAGCATTTGTGTACTCTTCTGGAAGAATACGAGCAAATATGTCATTCAATTATCCTTGCCTTATCTGGGATTTGTGTGGCATGGATGCTGGAATACAGATATTGCTGTTCGATGAAGAGCTCCAAGGGCTGTGTTTGATGATGGGTTATGATCTATATTATCATATGCAGCTGTTGTAAAAACATCCAAGGTCGTAGAATTTATGAACCAAGCTACGTTTGCGTTCATATGCTTGTCGTAAGGCGGCTCCCACGTCTTTGCTGAATGCGAGGAGAACATTTCTACCTTCTCTGTAAGCTTGACGATCTTGTTGATGTGCTAGAATTCTAGTTTTTAAGTGAGTGTTATTAAAACGATCCGAAACATCAGCTCCAATCAGTTTTTGACGAGTTTAATATAGTCTTGCTAATTCTGCTAATCTAAATACGGGAGCTGCGTCACTTTCGATATGTGTATCCTTCAGGTAAGCAATCAGCTCAGCCAAAGCGATACCTTCCATCCGTTGTTGGCCTTGATTCTTATCTTTGTCTATGTTTTTAGCTCTGGCTCTATTGTACACTGCTACGAGACAAGCTCGATGATAGACTACATTTTGTGAGATCATGTCACCAGAAGCAAATTTAATTGCTAATAGAACAGTGTCTTGTAGCTTTTTGGTGTCAGAAGAGGTGTAAATGTCGCTGCTTTTCCGTTTTTGTGGCTTAGAAATCTATCCAGCTTTCTGCAATTCTTATAAAATTTGGTTTTATTATCAACAAGTGTTGAGGCTATTCCTTTGTCTTCGTCAAAAAACGCCATATTCAATGGCATTGGTAGAGACCTTATCTTGTCAAATTCTTGAATTGCTGAAGCTGTTTTTTTCAAATGTCGTTAGTGGATCTATACCCGAACGCTTTGTCCCCAAAGGTCACTGCAGAGCCCCGTCTTTGTTATCTTGACAAAAGATACACTTATCCCAATCCACAGATCCATTGATTGTGACTTTTGTGGTTGGTCTACAGATATTTTTTGGCAAACGTAATAATGTAGTTATTAATAATAAATTCATTTTGCAGGAAAAATACTTGATGTAAAGTATTTGTATGTATTTCAAAGATGGTTGAATATATAAAAATAGTCAGAAGGCAGCTACTGCCTTTTCGCCAATCGATGCTAAAAATGGCGGTCATTTTGGATTGCACAATGTTTTATCAAAAATGTATTAAAATTGTATTGTTATTTATTTAAATAGATTTATTATAAGGTGAATTACGGTCAAACAAAGTGTGTCTATTACTTAATTACAGCAGATAATATTGTTTTAATAATCATTAAAATATCATTATTTTTATTGAATTGGTCGCCATCTTGAAAATAGCGGCCATCTTGGATTCCACCATTTTGACAATTTGTCTACATGTATTTGTATGTGTCCCTGTGCAGCTTTATACATTCAATTTTAAATTATTTTTAATGATCACAATAGAATTTTGTGATTTTTTTTTAATTTGGCCGCCATCTTGAAAATGACGGCCATCTTGGATTTGTTCAACTTGGGTCCATAGCTAATTTTAAAGAGTATCATCTCAGCTAACTTTCTGGAAATTTTGGTGCTTTTATCACCAACTGAGCCTTTCGTCTGATTTTCGTCACAAATCTGCTGGACTAAGATCATAAATTTTATTGCATAAACTGGATTACTATGGAAACGGAGGCACTTGCCCAGTTATACTAAAAAGTTGTCTATCTGAATGTAAGCAATTTGTACAATTTAATAGTGTTAAATCCTATCTGGCAAACATAACCACGAGTGTCCCCCAAGGGTCAATCTTAGACCCTTTGTTATTTATCATATATACAAATGACATATCAAATGCATGTGACATCCTTAAATCAATTGTTTATGCTGACGACACAGCGTTGATGAGTACGCTCAGTGATTTTAACAGCCATGGGAAAAACACTGTAAGTGACAAGATTAATGAAGAGCTTGCAAAAAATGATGAATGGTTAAAACTAAACAAGTTATCACTTAATATAAGGAAAACTAAATTTATGTTATTTTACATGCCCAGGAGGAATGTAAACATTCCAAATCTACACATAAGCAGTATCAAGCTGGAATGCTTGGATTATTTTAATTTCATGGGTATTACAATAGAACACATACATTTAATTGCAAACAAAATTTCTAGAACTGTAGGCGTCATAAATAGATTAACTCATTGAAGACGGCACTTTCAGTACATACATGTACATACATGAACGGGACATTTTTTTTAATGTTTACTTTTTATGACGTTATATAACACGAGTTATCTCGGGCTCCGTCCTGTACTGTCGAAGTAGCTTGCTCGGGCTCCATCTGGAATGAGTTAAAACATGATATACCACATAATGTTTTACTGTATGACTATCTACAACACTCTAATATTACCACATTTGAACTGTAGGATTCTTACATGGGGGTTTAATTCAGATAGGATATTGAAAATTCAGATAAAATCTGTCAGGTCGATTACTTTAAGCATATACAATGTATATACTGAACCAATATTCAAAACAGTGAAATTACTAACGATAAAATATATTCCTAAATGTCAAAGAGTTAAATTCTGTTACAAATTAAAAAAAATTAATCTTCCAGTATATTTAAATCTTGATGACTGGTATCCCATCCCTTGTTAAAGCACAAGACGAAATAAACTCTTTACCGTTCGGACAAATCATCAATTTGCGTGGTAATCACTTTTAACCCGTTAAACACAAGATTATTATGCTACTGAGCTCTTTCTGAAACGAGATTATTTTATGACGTCATAGTTATCTCATGCAATCAAACCCGGAGATCTCCGGGCCTCGTATCTGAATGGTCTCCCTAAATTACGGAGATCTCCGGGCCTCGTCACAAACGGGTTAATAATACTCCTCTGAGTATATCAAATAAAATACATACACACTCTGTCAATGGATTCTCCTTTTATTTAAAGACACATTTTTTATCATGTGCTACTACAGTCATGCGGCAGAGAGTGGCGACCCAGCCTTGCGGCCGGCAGGCTGAGAACGAATTCACACGTCCGCCTTCAGGAGGCAGCTAAGTTCAAAAGAACGAACGCAATGTGCGCTCACACGAGGCGAGAGGCTAAACGGAAGCTGATGACTCATCAGTCTCAGATTCCGTCTAGCCCGAAATCGGCCACAAAGGAATTCGGTTCTGCAGCTGCTGTCTCCACATTACCCCCGGGCTAAGTGACAATGTATATCTAAAAAACTATGCTTGTGGCTACAGCAACGGCAGAAATCGCAAACGTATGGCTATCTACGCGTCTGACCAAGTAGCACCGAATCGTACCTTTAAATAAACAAAATAACAATAAAACGTAAACAGTCAAGGTCGGTTTACAGGGGTGTTGGGGTGTTGGTGGACATTGATGAGTGCGGCTATGACCAACTCTATGTTTTAATTATTCCCGATCCTCTTAGCAAATGTCCTCTTTAACACAGTCATACCCAAAACTCATTTATCTTATCCAACTGACTTAGTTTCTTTAATACATTTTCGACATAATTACATTTTTTATTATAAAACTTTTCATCACCTTACGTAACATATGATTTAATTGTGCCAGGCGTTAAAGGTGAATACATCAAATTGTTTACGTAAATTGCTGTGCAAAATGACTACGTAAATTACATGCAATACAATGTTATACAATGTAAGAGTGTGATGCGTGTGGCTGGTCTCGCCGTCTTTAACGTTTGGCGATTTAGTAAACCGTGAGGAACAGCCGCACGAATCGAGCACGTGTTTGGATAGTTCGTCCAACACATGCTGAATATATAACGATTTTGACGCATTCGCTGATCGTTAGGGGCAGTACGATGAGTACTGTATCGAACGTGGGTTCGCATTATCAGTTCGTGGGGTCGTTTGTTTGACGGTAGCGTTATAATGCGATAAACCCAAATCCCCGGTAGCGCAAGGAGTAAAAAAAATGCTGGTGATCGTGCTCGGGCCGTGTAAGCCTTTAATTTGAGCGATCACAGGTGACATCTCATCGTGTGATAGCCGTGGGTTGCCTTGACACTGTGCCGTACCTGGTTCGTGCGCGCCGGTTTGAAACGGTCTGCAGTGCAGTAGCCGTTCATGGTGCCCTACTACAGGATTGAAAATAATTTTGCGATGTGTCGCAAAAAGACATGATTACATGTATCGAGTTGAAAATTGAAATGTCACGCGTGGGACATGACCGGCTACAGGACCGGCGCGCCTGACGCAAAAGTCGCCCTCTTGCGTTGGCAGAATAGTAAAAGTAAAAACGCACGTGTATGCGTCATCACCGAACGTGCGATGAAGAAAACAGACCTATGCATTATCATAAAAGTCGGTGGCGATGTAAAGCACGAAAATATTTAAACTGGAATTAATAAAAAAATCACCAATATTGGGTTGAATGAGCATTAATGTGAAAAATAAGCAGAATATGAAATTATCAATGTTCGGTAAGCCTAATAGGCTACAGTACAGGTTGACTAGGAACTATTAGATTGTCTGCTGAAATTCTGAAATGTCAGTTGAAATTATTGATTTAAAACTGAATAACGAAAGTTCTGAAATCGATGCTGAGCTGGTGCTGTGATCTGGAAGTTCCATTATTGTCACCATTATTGTTGATTTTAGCAATGCGGGGTGTAAAAGGTCTCGCATTTGCTAAAAATGTTCAGCAGCGCCACAGGACGTCTGTGACGGTCTGACTGAGAGGTCGGCCGACAGCATACAGTCACACCATGCTGGTTCACGCGACAAGCCTGTCAGCATTGATAAACCTGTCAAATCAGGTTACGTTAAAACAGTTTATATAAAGTTGAAATTGTTTATTTAGAGAAGTCATTTAATTATTTGAACACTCAAGTCTGCGGCGTATTTGGCTGACTTTGCGAACTTGGTCGGGTTTGAAAGGCGCACATATATATTAACTATGCCATACTATTTTGGCCATCACTCTGTTGACTGTTGAAGTGACGCACCTCTCCACCATGTCGGTGGCTGGCCTCCATGTTACTGGCGCACACCCCTTCCTTAGGGCGTGCGGTTCCCACTCTCCGCCTCAACTAATAGTCTAATAGTAGCACTGGATTCTGTTTTGCGATGAAATGTCTTGTAGGCGTGGAGTTGCCGAGTGAAGTTGTCTTAAATAACTAACTTTTGATTTACACATTTGTATAACAAGGGAGTGTGTCGTTATCGGACACGTAACACAATATTACATTAATACGTAAGGATTTGGTTCAAAATATTTCAGGTACAAATGCCAATATAATTGCTAATATGCTGCTCAAAGCTAATATATATAAGACAGTGGACTGTCCAATCTACGAAGAAGAATTCTTCCTCGGAGATTGGAAAGTAATATATGATAATATACTCCAATCGAAACAGCTGCCAGATCGTATATTTTTAAATTAAAATTCCCAATTTTTTTATGCCAAAATTCTGATAACAGGGATCATACTCTATTGATAACCCGAAGGTTGGTTTATAAACCAATTAAATTTTTTTTTTTTTTTTTTTTTAATATTATTTTTTTTACTGACAGCGGCTCGCTTGAGTGGCATGGTATGCATAGCGATTTCAAATACTCTCGTGAAAAACACACACAAATTTTTTATTTCCTCTGTCTATATTCCTCCTAAGAGAAATCGTACGACTTTATCATAATCGTTAGTTTTTGTATCGGTTTGCTCAACTCGTGTTGCGTCGATTTACAGTCAAATCGATACTGTATTATTCCGGCATTTGCTTGGCGGTAAATATTTTGAGGCTCATTAGCATATCACCGGCCTAATTTCGCGGGTGGAATGTGCTGCCATCCTGTAAAAGTGGCGTCGCAAATCCGCTGATAAAAATATTTTATCGTACAAAAAACAGACACATAAAATGGGGAAAATTTGTTTATAAAAAATGAACATCAAATTAAACGACTACAAATAAAAAGGGCTTCACTTCAAATAGTGTTGATGTAAACGTAGTTGTAACAGAGTGAAGCCCTAAGACCAAAATAGGTATAAATTTACTTGACAGTCAGTTAACAGGATTAACCAGTGAATATGTATACATGTCTCTAATTGATCTAATCTACTATGAATATTTATACATGTCTCTAATTGATCAAATCAACTATGCCTATTTATACATGTCTCTGATTGATCTAATCTACTATGAATATTTAAACATGTCTCTGATTGATCTAATCTACTATTTAAATGTGAACTTTGACTCTTGTATCATTACAAACAAATTACATAATATCAACCAAACTATCAATAACAATCTAGTAATTGTTCACACAAAACCAAACCTATCAATAACAATCTACTAATTGTTCACATTAATATATTAATGAACTTTGACTCTTGTATCATTACATACAAATTACATAATATTGACAAAATCTATCAATAACATTATTAAACAAGATTATCTGTTGTTGAGGAGGGTATGAAAACGGTCAGAAGAAAAATGAACAAAAATCTTGCAGCGGATGGAAGCGGGAGGAGGTGGGATTTTCTTGATAAACATAGAAACTGGTATATAAATTTCTATTTCTTTCGGAATAATTTTTGGCTTGGACGAGCCTCTCAGATTTCATTGCTAAAACAGACTGTTACAAACAAATTGAGATCCGAACAAACCACGAATTACATAGCTTGGGATTCGCCTAAGAATAATAATCTATTTTGTGTACGATAAAAAGAGCTTTCATTTTACGAAAACTCTGTATTTATCGTACAAAAAACAGACAAATAAAATGGGGAAAATTTGTTTATTAAAAATAAACATCAAACTAAGCGACTACAAATAAAAAGGGCTTCACTTCAAATGTTGTTAATGTAAACGTGGTTGTAACAGAGTGAAGCCCTAAGACCAAAATAGGTATAAATTCACTTGACAGTCAGTTAACAGGATTAACCAGTGAATATTTATACATGTCTCTAATTGATCTAATGTACTATGAATATTTATACATGTCTCTAATTGATCAAATCTACTATGACTATTTATACATGTCTCTGATTGATCTAATCTACTATGAATATTTAAACATGTCTCTGATTGATCTAATCTACTATTTAAATGTGAACTTTGACTCTCGTATCATTACAAACAAATTACATAATATCAACCAAACTATCAATAACAATCTAGTAATTGTTCACACAAAACCAAACCTATCAATAACAATCTACTAATTGTTCACATTAATATATTAATGAACTTTGACTCTTGTATCATTACATACAAATTACATAATATTGACAAAATCTATCAATAACATTATTAAACAAGATTTTCTGTTGTTAAGGAGGGTATGAAAACGGCACACAGACACAAAGTGTCTGACCCCCACAACACAAACTTACGAATGCATCGTAAGAGCACATATGAATTCCAACCTCTCATCTGTCTAATCCACCATTACTTGCGGCATCAGAAACAACACTAATTCTAAATGGTGAAGTGCTATATAGTCTGAAATTTAGTTTTTAAATTGAAATTAGGATGTCTACAAAAGTGAAACTTGAAACTTACATGTAATGAATAGATAACCAAATAAGTAAAATTTCCAAATGTAGATAATAAAGGACACATTATCATAACATCTGTTGTATCTATAATTCATGAAGCAAGTCTGAGTAGTGTTTTGACTGGCTGGATTTAAATGTCAGTGGTATTTTATTTTCCGTAAGTGTAAAATCTGACCACAGAAGTATACAGACTTCATTTTGAGCTGACCTAGGTATTGCAGACACACTTTGAAAACATAAGAAGACCACAAAACATAGATTTAAATGGATTTGAAGCAAATTAGGAACATGAGGAAATGCTCCACATTTTGAGTATTGCTGTATTCACTAAAAATGTTGTTTACATATTCAAGAGCAAGATCTAAAGAATTCTAAAAAAAAAAAAAATAATAATAATAATTTCTTACTCACGTATTTATTGACGAAAAAGCAAATTTTAACTTTTCCTTCTCTTCTACGGGAGAAGAAAAAGACATAAATTATTCACATTCAAAATAATTCCACCTGTAAGAATGAGCTTGTGGATATTGTATCAAAAACCAACTGGCCCAAATCGGGTTGGCAAATCACTCCCCATCATGTTTTCTATAGTTAGAACAGCTGGCGCAAGTCCTGCCACACTAACAAATGAGTAATCATATGTTTGGTTCTTCACGAAGTTTATTGCATCTGGCGCAAGTCCGGATGCATCCTGCCCATCATTACTAGCACTGATTTCAGCAGCTAGCGCAAATCCTGATGCTAGATTAAACTAATTCCACCTGTAAGAAAGAGTTTGTGGATATTGTATTAAAAACCAACTGGCCCAAATCCAGTTCGCAAATCACTCCCCATCATGTTTGCTATAGTTAGAACGGCTGGCGCAAGTCCTGTCGAACTAACAAAATGAATAATCATATGTTTGGTTCTTCACGAAGTTTATTGCATCTGGCGCAAGTCCGGATGCATCCTGCCCATCATTACTAGCACTGATTTCAGCAGCTGGCGCAAGTCCTGATGCTAGATTAATCAAGCTAGACATAGAGCATCATGTAGTTGGCGTATAAGGCATGCAATAATTACCGCGGCCTGTAACAACTGGCCAAGTCCTGTTGTAACTGACCTTGTATTTATTGGCTTTTTTTTTTATTTCATTTTTTTTTTTTTTCTTTTATGCAAGATTAATAATATGTTCTTGCAGTAGTTTAATTGAATAATTATATTGCTTTTAATTTACACTCCTACGCTTGGATACTCTCCCGAATTACTTTAATCTACAAATTATTTATTATATATTTTTATATATAAGTATGAATGATGAAAGATTTAATTCTTGTGGCCATTTTTTATTATTATTATTATTTACTTTCAAATCAGTTGGATCACTAAGCTTTACGAAAACAAACAAACAAAGATGAAAACTTAGAAAGAAAAAGGTGACTCAAAACATAATTTCATAGGATCCACTTGAAACCTAAGGTCACTTTGGCAAAGCCAGAGAATGGCCTACAGGAAAACCAGCCCCTGGGATTATGCCAGAGTCATCACAATTTGGCATAATTGCATTAATTATATAAAATGAAACCAAGAGATTATCAACTAGATCTCTTCTCAATAATTTAAATTATTATTAATGAGAACGTTAAATCTTAACTTCCTAACATGAATTATTTTAAACCTACATTTGAAGTGCAGCCGAACAATAAATAACTGAAAATCTGACCCGCCTAAATACCTTTATGAGTACTAACATAGTATATATATATGTATTTTTTTTTATTAATTTGAAATTAAGAGTAGCTGGTATCTATGCTTCATTGACCAAAAGTAACAAAAAAAAAGAAAACTCCAATCAAAGAAGAAAGGTGCCAAAAACATAATTTTGACAAAGACCTATCTGAAACCGAAAGCTGTACTGGCGAGGCCAGAAAATAGCCCACAGGAAACAAATCCTGACAGGAATCAGTGGGTCAACCGCAAATTGGCATCAGCCAATGTGATTATCGCCTCCATAGTTTATCAATTCTTGCTAAATCAAATCCTAGAAACAACAATCGCTCTTCGTATTGAGTTATATTATTTGTAAATTTTTGCCCTGCAAATCACACGATAAAATGGACCCAAAAAATTTAAGTAACAAAGATGAAACGCACAACAACGAGGAAAAAGGCCAAAAACATATGTTCCTGACAACAAGACCTATCTGAAACCCCATAAGGCCGCAGTGGCAATGGCCCACAGGAAAAACAGTTCCTGAAAAGAATCAGTGAGTCAACCACAAATTGGCATAAATTCATAAAAGCAGCCAAAGTGGTTATTGCCTCCAGAGTTAATCAATCTTTGTTAAACAAATTCTCTGAGACAATTATCATTGATTTATAAAATCAATATTGTCTATTGCATTAAAGTGAACGCCATCTCAAATATTTACTCAGCGAATCACAACAAGAATCAATCTTCTTATTAAGATGATTTATAAAGTTGACCCAGCAAATCACACGATAAAATGTAACCGAAAAAAATTTAAGTAACAAAGATGAAACTCCCAATCACGAGGAAAAAGGCCAAAAACATATGTTCCTGGCAACAAGACCTATATGAAGCCCCATAAGGCCGCAGTGGCAATGCCAGAGAATGGCCCACAGGAAAAACAGTTCCTGAAAGGAATCAGTGAGTCAACCACAAACTAGCATAAATGCATAAAAACAGCCAAAGTGGTTATCGCCTCAAGAGTTAATCAATCTTTGTTAAACAAATTCTCTGACACAATTATCGTTGATTTATAAAAATTAATATTGTCTATTGCATTAAAGTGAACGCCATCTCAAATGAAAGAGTACTTTTTCACCTGAATGAAACCAACATTTTTATATAACAAAGATGAAACTATTTTCCATCCCCCTTGACATATTAAAAGTTATGGGAGCATCATCCAAACCCAAATTTGGATGCAAAAATGCAAATGATTTTTTCGTCATGTGATTCCGTAAATGTTTGATAAATGAGGAGCCGACCAGTGTTACTCTGCATCTATGAGAATTCATGTCTTATGCTCAATTCGTTAAATTTGATAATTTAATAACAACGGAAATTTACGATTGAAAAGAAGAATGAGTTTCTGTAAACGATAATGTAAGGTTTTGAGACTGACTAGACCACACGAAAAGCCAACAATGTCAATGTGACAAAGATAAGGGTCATAATCCAAATAATTGGTCAGACAGATCCAATAATTACCACACAAAGCTCTTATCAAATATATACACAAACTATTAAAAATATTTGTAACATAAATTTTCTTTATAGATCTATATAGTCATATAAAAATAAAGTATAGATACCTACAATTTTTCAATGTGCAATTGGTTATCGTCTCCAAAAGTTCATCAATTCTTGCTATTTTAAATCAAATTTTAGAAACAACTATCACCATTCTCATTGATTTAAATTAAATCAAAATTATATGGTCATTGTGCTTTTAACCTAATTTAAAGTTAACACCAGGGCTTAAATTCCTAAGATTGTATATTTTTTAGTCTACATTTTATTAAAATCATGAAAGAACAGTCTAAACCAAATTTAATCCAGATGAATTTTGTATTATGAATTTGTCACTCCAAAAATATGTCATTGTCAGTGACTGGAAGTGCTGCCGACTATTACACTAATAATGACGATTCAACCATCTATAATGGTAGACTAGTCTACATCGTATATTTTAATTTTTATTCCATGAAAATGAGATTAGGCAGCGCAAAATTTTCGATTTCATGAAATGAAACAAAAAGCGATTAGACTAGGCCTATACGTTTTTGTAGACAGCTACAATTTTTTAATGTGCAATGTCTAGAATTAGACTATTAGATTTTAAATGAATTAGACCAAAGTCTAGTCCTAGCCCTGGCCTAGGGTGGCCAGGCCAGGAGCCTATAGTATAGGCCCTTAACTATAGTCCATAGTATAGCGTATACTAACAGTTAAAGTAACAGTTAGAGCCGAGTCTAGACACGGATAATACTATTATTATTAGTTAATAAAAACACGAATTCAGCGTGAGCGATAATATAAGAATTTGAAGTGGACTTAAACATGTGACCGGTCCGATGTCGGTGATGATCAATCGAAGTCATAATCTAAAAACCACTTACACATGGTTCAACATATTCAAAAACAATCCGAAACTATATCTAACATATAAAAGAACTATTGAAACGTATTTGAAATACAAGATTTTCTTGATAGACATAGAGTCTGGTATATTAATTCATATTTCTTTCGGATTCATTTTTGGCTTGGACGAGCCTCTCAGATTTCATTGCTAAAAGAGGCAAAACCGTACAACCTCACTAACCGGAACGGCCACCCTTAGTCAGGTATAATCAGGTCAGTAGGCAGGCTAGGTGCAGGTGTTAGACCCCCCTCCATAGGTGTGAGAGCCTCCCCATACCACTGAGTCGGAGGGGTGCTAGGCTCTACCCTACCCCTCCGCTCCACGGGCGTAGTACTGGCACCCAGCGCCTATACTACAGGAGGGGGGTAGCACATCGGCTTGTTCAACATCAGGCCTCAGTTATCATTATCCAATCGAGGAACATGCATGAATTAAAACATAAATGTCGTTATCCGATAGGCCCAGCTCTAGCGGTGGTCGGAGTGGGCATGGTCAGCATAATTATGGGCGTAGTCATCAACTCTGAATATCAACATGTGCAAAAAAATAACAAACACCTTCATTAAGTATTATGACTAAATATTGTATTCAAGGACTCAAGGACATGATAAAATAAGAATACATTCGTTCCACACAGTAAAATATATGGTAGGCCCTACATAATTCAATCTCCACAGACAATTCATGTAAAGTAATACTATCTAAATTATCTACAGATTATATTTAACTATTTTTTAGTAATTTCACGTCGTTTCTGCAGGTAATTAGAAAGACATTATTTTGTTGAAACTACTAACTAGTAATAATCAAGTTATAAATGTGCTTTCTATTGATTTAGAAAAAGGACTAATTGTTATGGGACCCAGCGACATGACTGTCTAATTTAATTTAATTTCTTTAGATTTGCGCAACGAATAGACAACTTCTTATTTTTTTTCCGAATTACATTTACTTTATTTTCACTCTTCTACTTTAAATTGTTCGCCTGAAAACAAGGTTTGATTTTGTTAGCTCGTACTACTTTGACAGCTACCACATCTGTAACTTCAACAGTGAACAAACATTATTTGTGCAATTCACACAGGACATGGACCTGACCCGAACTTTACAGCTTATTTTAATTATCTATATTGTTTAATTCATTACATTTCAATCACGACCTAGGGACTAAAGAGTCAAAACAGAGCTTGGCAAACAGTAGTTTTTTTTATTCAGGACACCGGAAATGTGTTAATAAAATAAATCTTGACCTCACGACTTAATGTAATAAATTTAATTTGAAAATTAATATCATATTAGCTTTTAGGAGCCTATCATTGTTTCTTAAAGTACGAATTACGCCTCATTTTGACAAATATCTGTCCGTCTGGTACCTAGAACGTCTAACGGGCATCAAAAGAAATGTGTTGTCATGTTTAATCAGTACGTTACGTCACGATGATTGCGATGGTGCGAGGCAATCATGTGACCATTTAGCACCTCAGAAACAATTATTGTCAATGGCTCAAACGGGGAATTGAACTGAATGTTATTGTGTGTATGTTAATGACTCATATAATTTTAAATACATGTACCTTTTCCTTTTGAAAGTATATACAATAACAGTGATTCAGATCAATGTAGTATACATATACGGATTACAAATGATTGACTCTGTGTGTCGGCGCTCTGGTACTTACAATGTCAAAAGGTGATTAAAGATAAGCGCTGTTATAATGTACATAGAACGTTACGTCATGATGGGTGGTTTAAAAAATATAAAAATGTTCTTCACATCACCTACTTTGAGGGCATATCTCGCAATATCTGCAATTTGGATACTTCTTGAAATTAACACACAGCTTAATTAGTGATAAAAATTAACTTATAGTTCAACAAGGTTCACAAATAACCAGATTTTTCCAATAAACGAATATTTGTTATAACGATGACAATATAACACCCATCTGCACAAACGTTGGATAATGGACGAAAACATGGACGAAAACAGTAAATGCCAATATCTGTTTCAGTGAATATATCAATTAAATGTGATATTGCACGATTTTGAAAAATGGATGTTCTGTGTTGTTATTCAAGATACTTTGTATCCACCCATAGCATACGTTTATATTTTTATAATATACTGTAGATCTGGTAATTTCGCGTGGTAAAATTTCCGCGCATTTCTGATTTTGGGACTTTTCATGAAGTTTAGAATTCGCGAATTTTCATTTTTATTCAGCAGCGCTATATTATAATAATAATTTTCGTGAGATTCGCGACAATTGAAACCTCGCAAATATTACCAGATGTACAGTAATACGTTATTACAAAAAATAATAGAGATGCAACTAATTTCATTTCATTCGCAAATTTTATGAATAATGTTCACATACCTTGGCATCAGCGAATCCATGTTGTATCTCTTTATCACTAAAATGTCGAAAATCCGAAAAGTGTATCCAGAAAAGGCTTAAATGAGCGGGGCATTCGAGTACGTCCACAAATACTTGCATTGCGAATCACCGACAACGATAGTAGACTCTATAGTATCAGACAACTGAGAATTGATGTAAGCGAATAGCAGTGAAACTTGCAACGTGTACGTGGCAAATGAGAAATTTGCGTCAAAATAGCTTCCCTTATATATCTTACAATCGTTTGGCCCACCTTTGTCATAATTAACATCTTAACAGTTATGTTTAACGAGCAAAAAATGAACTTCGGTATAGGTTGCAGGGCTTCCTAACACTTTGTAACAGGTTATAATTATGATCAACCAGAACAAACTGGTTGTAATAACTTGAAATGGGTTATTAATGGTATTGCTTCCTAACACCATGTCTGATCAATTGATCAGGGTGTTGGAGCTACAGCATACTTGATTATCGTCTGTTATTACATTCTGTAATGTGCTACGAACACATTTAAAAGTGTGTAGGGATGTATCAGCTGTTTCATAAATGCTCGGAGTACCACAATGTATGTGTTTACTAAAAGTCCAACATCTATTAACCCTTTATCCGCCAGTGTCGATCATATTCGGGTTCTCATTGTTTTATTAGCACATTAATAACCACATTGTAAACACGTTCAAGATGAAACGTGACATCAATCGGTAAGACTTGAAAATCGTTGAGCTCTATTTCGTCATATCTGAATAATTTTTCACTCACTTGAAGTTGTGGATCGCTCGCGTCGGCGAGACACAACTTAAAGTGGGTTAAAATTCAAAATAAAAAAATTGGCTTTTAAAGGTTTAATGAGTTTGTATATTCAAAGACTTTTCCTCTTTTTCATTACTTCCGAGACTAATGTAATTATCTGTTACAGAACTAGTTCGTATAATACACATATAAACACATTAATTTGTACCAGTGTAGGCCTATATCTCGATCAGGGCGTGGTTAAAACGTTAACGAACTTGCAATCCCTTGACCAATTACCATAATTATTGAAAATATATCTTCTATAATTGGTTCGCGATCGCCGTAGTATCTTGTGGCCCGTGTGGGCTACCCCCCTTCATAGCCTATGGAGAAGGATGGAATGGTCAGTGGCTCTGTGCCGGACCCCACCCCGCTAACAACTATTCCCCCACCCCCCCCCCCCCCCCCTGCGCCCACGCGCTCACACTTATACTGCTGGCCACTGGCCGTGCCGATCCGTAAGGAAAGTGCCTCGTGCCTAAAAGAGACTGTTACAAACAAATTGAGATCCGAGCAAATAACGAATTACATAGCTTGGGATTCGCCTAAGATTAATAATCTATTTTGTGTCCGATAAAAAGAGCTTTCATTTTACGAAAACTCTGTATTTATTTTTTAGAATTTGTTTCAAAGTTATTTCGTGTAATTTCACGAACCGCGATAATTTTGTGCGTAATGCAAGAGAAAGAAAAAAAAATATTCGTTTGAAAAAACGAAGACAAATTTGAATTCAATAAGTCTCTGAAAGGAATTTACAATTTGTTTAATTCCTCGTTGGCTAGTTAGACCTGCCGACGATCCAATATGGATGCCGAAACACGTGTTTGGAATTCTCCCAAATCACTGTGGAAAAGTATGGCCGCTTAATTTATGTGAATATTTATGAGCCTAGACATCGGATGATGTGCACACGGCATGCTCTCGTCGATCTGGGGGGTCACGTGAGGCCCGTTTGGCCGAATGGAGCTAAAACTAAGGACCTGGTGGCGGCTGACTTACCAATACATAGCATTAGACAAATCTGCTTCTCTGCAATAAAATATCAGTTGAAATGTAATTAATTTGATCTATTGTCCTAACATTTTTTTTTATTACAGACCAATTAGGACCTTTTATTCATTCATAATGGTGGCAATTTTAAATGGTTCTATTTCCTATTAAAAACTGCACAAGTCGAGAGATGAATTCATTCCATAATCGTAATTTGCGTATAGAAATATTCAGAAGACAAAATTTTGTCGGCCATTTCTCATTAAAACCGAGTCACCCGAATAAAGGGGCCAAAACGGTTTTTTAAATAAAAATTTCAAAATATTATTCCCCCAGTCACCAACAGTGGCGTAATTAGGAAAATAACTTTTGAAATGCAATATAATTTTAGAAAGTTAGACTATTCCGTCTAACGTGAATTTGTCTAGACTATGGATTTTTCTGCATAATTCGCCATCTTGAAAATATCAAAACCATGTGTGTTTCTGGAAAAAACTATCAAATTTTTCGCTGTTTTTGGCGAAACGCGAAAACCGCTCCTCGTGCAACTTTTCTGGCTAACTTAATGGCATTTCTTGTACATCTGATCCAAAATCCCTACGTACCTTCATAGAATGATGATTCATTCTATGTTCCCTTACGTATAAAAACTATCCTTTTTGATTATTTTGACTCTTTTTTAAGGCGTTGCGTGTCGTGTCGAAAATTCTGATCAGAACTCACAAAAGTTTGCGTGTCGTCTCAACGTCGAGGATTACCATTATTGTCGTGGTAACCTAAAATGTAGATTGATCAGAAGGGTGTGTATTCGAATCAATGTCGGTGGTCTCCATTATTGTGCGTTAAATGGTGACCCAAAATGTAGATCTGACTCTCAGAAGGGTGTAGAAGGTGCGTGTTCGATCGACGTCGGGGGCATCATTTTTGAGTGTTGGGGTCACTATTATTGGGTGTGTGGGCTTGTGGACGTGACCACCAGACTCAATCCAAATTGTCAGAGTCCTGCTCGGTCAGCAGGGAATGATTCGATTAAACAAACACGAAGATGATTCCTTTCCTTTTGTCTTTATTCATGCTGTTGCAGGCAGTGTCAGATTAGAGTGCTACTTCAGAGTGTTTTCGTTTAAAAAATATATCTTAAACTGGTGGAAATTCAAGAATATACTTACCGATATTTAGAATATAGGTAAAATAATACTAAGTAAAATATCACCATGTACACTGCAGTATATCACTTGATTAAATACCTGACAAAAGGTAATTAAAATGTAATTTTAATTTCCAAGGTCCTCCCAGGTTAAATAAAAAAATTACCGCATCCGGAATCAGTGAAATATCATAGATTTCTGCATTCTGAAATTGTACGACCAGATTTTTATGTATAGTATATCTTTCTGACTAGTTCAATTTGGACCTTATCTTTAATATGACTATTTCAAATATGGTACAAATGTCACAGAAAACGATCTCCCATTTCTGAAATTATTTGGATTATTCAAGGTCATCTTCAAGGTCTAAAGGTCAATTTTAGGGTCAAGTAAGTGAAAATGTCATTTTTTAACAAATATGCCTAAAGCTGGGATCATAAGTAATACATTTTTTTTCATGGGATTTTTACTGGAAAAATCCATTTATAGTATTATTTTGGTGATTCAAGGTCATCTTCAAGGTCAACTGCAAGGGCAATTTCAATTCAAGGTTTTAAAAATGTCAATTCCAAGGTCAAAAATGTAAAAATATGATTTTTAACAAAAACAAATAGCAAAAGAAGTGTAGTACATCTTTGTGATATCTTTTGCTACTATTTTGCTGATTAAAGAGGTCATTTTCATGAGGCTAATGTGTCAATTTCAAGGTTTTAACGGACAATACAGTGCATAATAAACGTTCCCCCCCGAAAATTCGTAAAGAATAATAATAATAATAATAAAAAAAATAATTATTTCCTTTTTCGAAATAAAACGAAATTTCTTATTTTTTTTTTCTTTCAAAAGAAAAAAAACGAAAAAAAATTGTTTTTGTTTTTAAGAAAATAATTTTCGTTGTTGATAACGAAAAGAAAAATAATTCTTTAATATTATTTTCTGAGAAAAGAATTCTCGTTGTTGGTAACAGAAAGTAGAAAAATGAGAACACAACAAGAAGATACAAATAAGCAGCAACCACAAACGACTGTCGACGGTCACTTAGTCACACAAATCCACCCTATCTTATCCTTGAAAATTCGTGAAAATGACATTTAGTTCAACTAAGAAATCTCGAAAACGAAAAATTAATGTTTTTTTAAGATTTTTTACGAATTTTCTTTTCACGAAAAAAACATGAAAATTCTTCACTTATTTTGGGGGAAGTATATTATGCACTGTACTGTTGCTACAAATTGAAACACACATAATACATTGTTTAGGTGTGATTTTGACAAGGTTGACGGGATAATCTAAAATTAAGGCATTAAAGGACAATGGGGAGGCGTTAAAAGGGCCGCTGAGGCGTCAAGGGGCAAAGAAGAGGTGCTCAAGTGCGACTGGATGCATTAAAAAGTGGTAGGGAGGCATTAAAGGGCTATGCAATAGAGGTAAACGGCGACCAGGAAGCGTTAAATGACAATGGAGGTATGTTAACGGGGGAGGGGGAGGCGTTAAAGGGTGATGCTTGGAGGTTTAAGGGCGAGGAGAAAGCATTGAAGGCGAAGGAATGTCGCTAAAGGGCAACAGAGAAGCGTTAAATGTCACTGGAGAGATGCCGAAGGTGACGGAAAGGCATCAAAGGTCGATGGAGATGCATATAAGAATGACTGAGAAGCATTAAAAGGCACCACAGATGCGGTAAACGGCGATGGAAAGGCCTTAAATGACCATGGGGAGGCGTTAAATGGCGATGGCAAGGTGGTAAAGGGCGATTATGTGTCGTTAAAGGGCGACCATGAAGCATTAAATGACGATGGAAAAGCGTAAATGGCAGGAGTTAAAGGGTGATGTGTAAGCATTTAAGAGAGCGACGGAGAGGCGTCAAATGAGTACGGAGAGGCATTAAAGGGCGACGGAAAGTCTTTAAATGGTGACTGAGGCACTAAGGAGCGACGGGAAGGCGTTGAAGGACAAAGAAAATATGATAAAAGGCCGACACAGATGCTTTGAAGGACTATGTTAAAAGGTGCCGCCTTGGCACTGAACAGCGATGTGCAGGCAATGAAGGGCGATGGAGATGCGTTGAAGATCGACAGAGAGGCGTTAAAAAGCGACGGAGAGGCGTTAAAGGGCAATGGAGAGGCGGTCGGGACAAAGAAGAGGCGTTAAAGAGTGAAGGAGAGGCCTTCAGCTGCAACGAAGAGGTGCTATACTTAAAACACGTGTAATGCGAAGAAGAGTTGCTAAATCGCCCTTTAATGCCTCTTCATCCCATTAACTCATTCCTATTGTGAGTTTGTCGTCGCCCTTTAATGCCTCTCTATAGCCCCTTAATCCCTCACTATCACCTTATAAAGCATCCAGGCAAACAATCAATAAAACTTCTATATCCCTTAAATCCTCAGCAAACAGAGCACAGAGGCGCACAGATCCTCAGAATGAATGTTTTGTCAACAGAGAGCTGGCCTGTCACGCCATATTAAGCATCTGTGTGTCTCTTGGTAAATGATCAGCAGATGTATATATTATATATTTAATTGCTAGTTGAAGAAAAAGCCTAGATAACTTCTGCAATTGCAATATTGCAATCAATGATCAAATGGACACAAATCTAGTATCAAATATGCAATACACACACTTGTTGAAATTCAGCAGGCATAATCATACTTATATCACAGCAATCTTAAATTAAATAATTCATTTAAATTCCTAATACATACTATTTAGTAAATTAAAATGGAAATGTCATTCATCATTGTTTAATACATCTTCACTTGTGAATATTACCAATATTTATCAGAAAATTAATATTGATAGTCTAAAGTAAAAAATACCACATTATTATATTACACTGCTGTAATTCAAACCATATTATGTGTTATTTATATTATAAGGCCTTGGCAACAAAAAATATAATGAAGTATATAATTAATATATACTATAATACATATAAGATATAGTTAGATTGGGCATCCCTTCGCCATAGTGTAGCGTGGCTTGTTCAGTGAGAGTGCATACAGAGGGGTGCTTAATTTTGCTGACAGGTACAAGCATGCCAACACCCTGGCAAGACCTTGGCTAGCCATTGTCAAATTAGACATCCCCTTAGTCACAGTGTGGTGACAGTCCTGGTTGGGGGAGCCTAATATTGCTGGCTTGGCAAGTCGTTTCTAAATTTAACATCGCATAGAAATAAATTGTTACCGAAACTATTAGCAAATATAAAAACTCAAAATTATTAAAATTCAGGGAGCGTAATTATACAAATATTTCAGCAATTCATCATGTCGATTTTTTATTTGATTTTAACGAAGCATACGTCTACACAGACTTCCCGTCATCAATAAATATATATCTACCTATATTTGACATTCCAAATAGAAATATCGCATTGTTACAACAATATATTGCACTAATGTGATCCAAACATATCACATGTTGATAATGTTATCATGGCTTGACACTAAATAGATAAATAAAAGAAGATAAATAACGCGTATGTGTATATGGCGTGTTGGGGAGCCCCTCGTGCCGAGAGTACCTGTAAGTGACCGTCGGAGCCTCTAGTATGGGGTCACAATGGCGGACGAGGGAATCTGCCCAATCTCACCATTTGAACTCAAACTTCCTCCTCCTCCGTCGAGTCGACGGTTCCAAACAAATCAGAAAACTCTTTCTCCTCTTGTCATGTTTATTCGTTTAACATTCGGCAACAGCAAAGCACAACCTCCGCGCACGGCACGTCCCAACTGACTTAGCGAGAGCGAACTACGGCACGTCCGTAGTCGCCGAGTGTAACGCCTGAAGTGCGGGAAAAATACCAAGGCCGCACACATTGCAATTTGTGCACCCGTCACCAAGGTACGAAACGAGGCGGTCGTCCACAACCCCTCGCGTCCGAGAAGCCGGGGATAACCGCCACATTAACTGAACGACGTCAGGATCCTACATTACCCCCGGGTGAGTGATAACGTAGGACCCAACTGACGTGTAGGAGACTGCTTCGTGCAAGTAGCGGGGTTGTAAAAATATGTAACCTCTTATAACTAAGCATAGTTTTTTAAAAAAATATAGCGAGTGTGGTTACAGCGTGGGTGGTTGAAATCGCAGCATTATACGTGAATTGTCCCATCCTCTTAACACCAACTGTCCTTTATGTATGTATTCATTTGCTGCAAGCTGCGATCAACCCATTCATTTAATTAACATAATTTCTATTAGTAATTTAGCAATGAACTTGCTAAAAAAAATGTCTTTACATTTATATATCTGTACACAAAGCTGCCAGGCCTGGCATATTCATTTACAATTTAACAACATTGTTAATACGAGGTATGCGGTTGGGCCCGCCATAGATGTCGTTCGGCGCAACTATGGCGTGAACCATCTGCACGAATCGGGCAGGAGTCTGGATTATTCGTCCGGCCCTAGTTTTTCGCACTGTTTGGTCGGTCGAAATTTTTTCGCGATTAGCGATATTCGCATGTGTGCTTTTTGTCGAGTCATTACGGCGTCAGCAGCACCCGGGGTTTCACCCCGTAGATGTAAAGGTATGCGGGAATACGTTCGTAAACCACCGCCGTTCCCGTTAGCGGCGGGGGCTCGCGAATGCGGCGCTACAAAAGTATTGTCTCTGTTAGACAAGTTGACTTTAACATCTATTTGCTTTGGGACTGTGGCCGATTTTTGACTGCTTCTGACTGCCGTCGACTTTTTTGTTTTAACTCTCGTCCCGTTGGACGTCGGAGTGTCCGCACTACCAGGTCTAGGTGGATCCTGTGGATTCTTACTAGATGTCCTGGTAGCCGCTGATCTCCGTGGTTTGCTTGGCGTTTTACGCTGTATTGTCGTACCTGTCGTAGGCTCGCACTCCAGATGTGCGGGTTAAACGCGATCTGAAGAGACCGTCTCAACCTTGACTTTAACTAGGATTTTCATTACTCTGCCACTCCTCGCGACGACCTTATATGGTCCGTCGTAAGGGGCGGTCAGAGGCGGCGCAATTGCGATTCGGTGCAAGAATACATGAGTACATGTAGCTATTTCCTTGAATTGGAAAATGTTGTGTTGTTGTGTGTCACGTGGCGGACATAGACGGAGACGCGACATGGCCACGCATAGCTTGTCTGAATAATTCTCCAAATCAGTGTTGGCGTCGACGGTGTACTGTTTAGTAAACTCTCCTGGGAGTCTAAGGGTTGTCCCGTAAATCATCTCGGCAGCTGACCTGCCTAGTCTCTCTTTAACGGCTGAACGAACTCCTAAAAGTACAGCGGGTAGCGTGATAGTCCACGGGTTCGGTGACTCGTGCGCCATAATGGCGGCTTTCAATTGACGGTGGAAACATTCGACCATGCCGTTCGACTGAGGGTGATAACTCGTGGTACGATTCCGAATAATCCCGAATTGATTACACAAACTATCCCACAATTTGGACTCGAATTGAGCGCCCCTATCAGTGGTGATAGTGGCTGGGGTACCATAACGTGCTATCCACCCGCTGAAGAAGGCATCGGCGACCGTTTCGGCTCTAATATCTACCATAGGTATAGCTTCGGGCCAACGTGTAAAACGGTCGACGCAAGTCAGTAGATATCTAAAGCCATCAGCATAAGGTAAAGGTCCGACTATGTCTACGTGGACATCATCGAATCGCTCGGTAGGTTCAGTGAACTTTCCGAAAACTGGAGTGTTGTGACGTGAAACTTTAGCAGTCTGGCAACCCTTACAGGTACGACACCATCTAGCAATATCTATATTCATGCGGTGCCATACAAATCGGGTATTAATCAAAGGTTTGGTAGCTCTATGCGATGAATGGCCTAAACCGTGCAAGTTTGAAAAAACTTTTCGGCGAAATTTCGCGGTAAGGTACGGCCGGTTGTGTCCCGTGGACACATCACACCAGATCAATTGATTATCGAACGATTTTAATAGTTTGAACTTCATAGTGGATGTAGTCGAGTGTCTCAAACGCTTGAATTCCGCGTCATTAGCTTGGTCGAGACTTAATTCTTTATAGTCTATCGCTGGTCCATCATGTATCGCTGACACTGATGGTCGTGACAGCGCATCAGCGACGAAATTTGTCTCTCCTTTTACATATCTAATATCGGTGGTGAATTCAGCGATGAACGCTAAATGACGTGTTTGTCGTAGGGACGCGCGCTCAGTCACGGATGACATTACGAATGTCAACGGTTTGTGATCTGTATTAACGAAAAAATTTCGTCCTTCTAAATTGTGTCTGAAATGTTTAATTGTAGCGTATACTGCCAAAAGCTTACGATCGAACGCGCTGTAGCGTGTCTCTGCTGGGTTCAGCTTCTTGCTGAAAAACGAAAGCGGCTGCCACATACCGTTTAAAAATTGCTGCAAAACGCCACCGACGGCGACATCACTAGGGTCGCACGTGATGTTAAGCTGGGCCGTAGAATCTGGGTGCACCAGAAGCGTAGTGTTTGCCAATATCTGTTTTGACTCAGAAAATGCTGACTCTGCATTTTTATTCCACTTCAAATCGAAATTTGACTTCGGTGACAGTCTGGTATGTCCTTCGTTGGCAGCTGTCAGTAGATTATTGAGTGGTGTCAACTTCGCGGCGCAATGCGGTATGAAACGGTGGTAGTAATTCACCATTCCCAGATATCTACGCAATGCTCGTTGCTTTTCGGGTTTAACGAAATTAACAATCGCGTCAACGGCGCTGGGTAACGGCGAAATTCCTTCGGCGCAAACGTGGTGACCTAGGAAACTTAATTCAGTTGTACCGAACTGACACTTTCAGGACCAATGATAATTCCGTATTCAGATAGTCGAGCAAAAAGAATTCGTAGATGTTTCTTATGCGTTTTATGATCTGGGCTGGTTACCAGAAGGTCATCCAAATAAACAAAAACGAAATCAAGTCCGCGTGTAACGTGGTCTATAAAGCGCTGAAACGTTTGACCGGAATTTCTTAGACCAAACGGTGTTCTAGGGAAATTAAACAAGCCAAAAGGCGTAGTAGCGGCAGTCTTGTGTACGTCGGACGGTTCCACCGGAATTTGGTAATAAGCCCTGACCAAGTCGATCTTCGAAAAAAAATTTGATCCGGCTAACCGCTGCGTGAAATCTTGTATATGAGGAATCAGGTAACGGTCCGGTACGGTCTGTGCATTCAAACTACGGTAGTCCCCGCATGGTCTCCAATCGCCGTTTTTCTTTGGCACCATGTGAAGCGCTGAGGACCACTCACTGTCGCTGGGTTTAATGACCCCTAGTTTTATCATCTCATCAAACTCGCGTTTTGCGGTAACCAGCTTATCGGGTGCTAAACGTCGTGGTCGTGCAAAAACCGGGTGACCTTTAGTCACAATCTTGTGTGTTATACCGTGTTTAAAGGTCTCACCCTTTGTTGTAGGGCGTGTCAGTTCCGGGAACTGGCCGAGGAGTTTTGTGTACTCATTCTGAACGGTGTCAACTCTGTTCAATGACAGAGGTTTAATCGAAGACAGTGAAGCGGCAATAGCTAGGCCTGTACGCATGTCCCGGAGACATCTGCTTCTCAAGTCTACGAGCAAATTATAGTGGATTAAAAAATCAGCCCCGATTATGGGTTGCTGCACATCTGCCACTATGAACGTCCACGGATATTCGCGCTTTAAGCCGACATCGACGACGCGTTTACAGTTGCCGTAAGTATGTATAGTACTGTTATTAGCTGCCACCAGGGGGAGACAGCCAGCGTCCGAAATCCCGTTAGCGCAAAATTTCGGCAGAACACTGACAGCTGCGCCCGTGTCGATTAAATATCTGCATTAATGTCCTTTATCTGCGACATATAATAACTTAGAGTGAGATAACTTTGGAGAACTAGCGTCCGCGGAGTCATGTCGCGTCTCAGTTATACCGCCAGATGCAAGAGTCGCTACCTTGCTCTGGCTTAGCAGTTTAAAGAAAAAGCGCAGGGGCTCCTGCACGTGCGTGCCTTATCACCGAAAGTCTGGTGAAAATAGCAGACAGGTGCATTAGCCGAATCTAATGTCTTAGCGGCGTCATTTCTCTGTGGGTTCGGCGGCGGAACGAAAGGTCGAGCAAGTGGTTGCAAATTCGTCGGCGGGGCGAAAGGTCGAGCATTATCTTTTTCATTTCTATACTGACTAGGTTGGTTGCTAACAAGACCTGAGGCCTGAACATTAGGAGCAAATGCAGGCGCGTGAGCATAGTTATTTGCTCGTCCACGTCCTTTATTTCTTTTCCTCTCTGATGTAGTCACGGTTTCTAGTTTCTTGATTCGCCTAGACAGATCCTCTAACAAACCAACTAGTTTGGTGGTTTCTTCGACTTTAATCTCTGCGACCCCCGGCTTACTCTCTTCGACGTCCTCTTCGGCTGCCAGTGCCCGGTCGGCCAAAACTGCCAAACTTTCTAGGGTGGCACTGTCGGGTTGAGTCGCCAAATGGGCTCTGATGGAAGCGGGCATCTGGCGTATGAATGCTTGACGAATTACAGCTTTCCCCACCACAGCTTTGGTGCCGAAACCTGCAGTCTTCTGCAGACGCCGCAGGAAACGCGAGGGAATGTCATTACCAATCTTCTCGCTAGAGATAACTTTGTTAACCCTTTCGGGTGTGGTCAAACCTCGTCTCTCAATCAAGATCGCTTTCAGGCTGTCGTATTTGTTGGACCTGAAAGGTTGAAGTAGCACGTCCCTCACGTCCGATGCGATCTCGCCCGAAAGTGCAGCGCAGGTTAAGCTGTACCTCTCATCATCATCGTTGATCTGGTGAAGAGCGAACTGAGTCTCAATTTGGTTGAACCAGAGTTCAACATCCGAGGCGTAGAAAGTGGCGATTCTGAACTTTGGTAAGTTCGTAGCACGTCTCTGCGACTGTCTACCGAGCGGTGAAAAACTCCTTGAGGAGTCACTCCTAGAGTGAGAAGTTATACGTTTAGCTCGGGCAATTCGAGCGAAATCAGCTTTGAGGCGTTGGTATTCCTCATCCGCCTCTCGGAATCGAACCTCATTGTCCTCACTGTCTGGATGATAATCATCTTTAGGTCTAGCACCCGAACCTTCTAGGGGCGTTGACATGAAGCCTTCACTGTCGTACTGCTTTGACATTATGAAGTAGTGTTTTTAAATTATCTAACTAGTGAAGCATCTGAGATAGCTGGCCTATTGGCTCTGCGTCTATCACAAATGTGTTTAAAATGGCATGTCGTATTAACACATGCCAACTATTTTGACGTGCCGTGCGCGGATAGGTTGTGCGTTACCGTGAAAATCAGATGAAAAATGTCTGTAATATGCTGAAGCTTAGAATTGTAGACTGTAGAAAATGTTCATGCTATGTCGCATGTTGCGAGAAACGGGGGTTGCAGATTAGTTGAGAAAATGCGTCGTTGAAGTTTCACCTAAATGCTGTGCACTAATTCACAAAGGTATATATTGATTGAAGTGAAAACTGAAGGTCTATATTTGACATAAAACGTTTTCACTTATTCACACACATGCAAAATGGTACCGTGAAAACCGTAGGTCGAAGTGGTACATAAAAAATAATATGCCAGATACAACTATGACATCCTATGCTAAGCTAGGATAATAGTATTTTGTAAATCGACCTGGGTGAAAAATTTTTTTTTCACGTAAGTCAAAAGAACACATTCAAATATTTGCAATGTTTCGCAATAGCGCAACTGTCAAATCGAATATTTCTGTATTTATGAAAAATTTAAACTTCAGAATATAAACTATCGTGAGAAAATTTGGTTCTCAAACTGATAGGCTAAATGTGACTGCAAAGAAAAACAGTTACATTTATGATTTAAGAATAATATTTAAAACGTGACTGACAGTAGTCTATGCTGATTAATGATATAGTATATCATTTCGCTGAAAAATGATGTCTGTGATGAACATTCCACGTTTTTGTTTTATTATAATGGTACGTTCATCACCAAGTCATTCTCATAAACGTCCGAATCAATCGCTCGCATCGATTCATTGATTGACGTATAAACCGACTGTCTTCGGTGCGGTTGTGTTTATGTCGTCTGTGGTGGGTGTGTGCGTGGTGTATTGTCGGTGCTTACAGCCTGTGCGGCAGGCAGCATGTGGCTTACAGTCTGTGACGGCAAGCTTTGGGTGGTATGTACATAGTATATGGTCAGCCTCCCCGTCTCACCTCACATTAGCATATGCATTACCTACTGCGTTCCCAAATAAGGCGCTAAATAGGCTAGAACGATTACAAACACCGAAGGGCGTTTCAAAGTGAACAAAAATCTCACACAATTAGTAGCAGAATTTGTTTTCGAAACAACTTATTTACATTTCTCTCTCCCTCAATCGTTTTGAAAAAGAAAATTTATAAACAATTAAAAAAAAAATTACAACCGGTCCGTGTAAAATTTTGAACACGTGAAAAATGATCTCCACCAAATCAAAATGGCGGCCTATTTTATGCTAATGTGATGTGGCGACACAGGTTCACTGTCCAGATGCATGCCGGTTAGGGCGGAACACGTGGATGCCCACGGTGGGCGATGAGCTAAGTTAGGGAAACCAGCGTCCAAAATGGCGCACACCTACCAAATACATGTACAATATTCAGCATTCTCTGAAATAACATATGATAATAGTACAAAATATTGACCTTCGGTCCTGGGAATATTTTAAACAGACAAAATAAGACCGTTTATTGACATTCATTTAGGGAAACAATTTATTTTGGCCCTAAACCTATTAAAGGTTACCCGAGTCGAAGCGATATTTAAAATTTCTGTCGATTTTGCAGAAAAAAATCGGAAAAAAAATGACGAGATTTCGTCTATGGACTTTAAAATCGAGTTACCCAATTATGGTAATCAACGATAAAAATTGAGTTACCGAAAATACCTACTTCCTACTCGCCTACAGTGGCATTAATAGGATGAGGGCATTAAACAAACTCTTACAATTAATAAATGATAGACTAAGTCTATGAGAATAATTTTCTGGATTCTTCTAGAGAAACCGACAAGGTCGCCATCTTGAAAAGGCGCCAAACAAGTGGGATTTCGTCCAAAATTTTAGAAATTTACGCCGTTTTTGACGTAAAGAAACGTGCTTCTCTTCTGATAACTCTTTCTGACTAATTTAAACTGGCATATAAATAATGACCTACAGTTTTCACGTACCTGATGAAAAAAATGCTATTGATTTTTTTCAAAAAATCCCTTAAAATTAATGAAAACTATCCTTGAAAACAGTGGTTTTTAAATGGATGTTTATTCTATGTGCCAACTCATATGCTGTAGGGTCTATCTAGATTTGCTCATCACCAAACAATAATTTCTTCGATTGCATTGTTTTTGAATAAGAAAAAAATGTTTTTTCTAACCAGGTAAAAATTACGTCATTCCTTCACGGTGTAATTCTTCCTTCACTTTTTGGAGGTTGTATCTATATAATATAATATATAGTATATTATATAATATTTATATTATGCATATATTATATTATGACAAGTGTCAGTTAAAAAGTTAAATAAAAAAACGAGTTGAATAAAAAACAGGATTACAAATTTTGTTGTGACGGAATGACACAAAAATAAAAATTGATTGTCTTATGAATGACTAGATCTGTCTTGTAGGGGAGACACGGGCATAATGGGCCTTAGAACTTAACTGACTCAAAAAGTGTAGGCCTATGTTCATCCTAGATTTCAGCTTATATAATAAATCTACATTTGCACATGACCAGTAATACTTTCATAAAATATAACTCCGCTTTTATGACTTTGTCTTTGGATAGGAAAATAAATGTTATTGTCACCCAGATGGCCCATTGTGCCAATAGCAATGTTAAATCTGTTGTAGACTGTTATGATGTTATATCCTCTAATGTGTGTTAGGTTTCATTCATTCAGTGAAGGACGGAGACATGATAGGCCTAGTTTTGTGTTCATGCGACACTCAAATCGGATTTGGTTTAGAAAAAAGGAACAAAAAAGTGTCTAATAGTGATTCTGAAACTTCCCTAATTTATCACATGTGGTTAAAATATAATTTTGCTGCACCAAGGCATTGTAAGATCTTTGTTTTTATATATATCGATTTTCATGTAGAAATATTACGTAAAGAATAATGCACGTCTGAATCACAATAAGAACTTTCGTTCCAATTGTTTACAGGTGTGCAAAAAACAACAAAAAAGTGACATTTGAGTGTCAATGTATTTCGTCACGTTAGCATGAAGGTGAAACTCCAAAATACATATAGCAAATGTTTTTAATGTGCCTGAAAGTGTATCATACTTTGATATAAAAATGCCATCTTTTTATATATAGTTATGGAATGTGCATATAAAAAGAAGGAATCGCAAATCTTACAATGCTATCGTGACAGCGTCAAGTCACTAAATTCGTTCAGGTCTCATAAGAGCATTGATATATGAACAAGATTATTCTTTTCTGCCTACCTACCATCATGGCAGATATTAATATTTTTACAATACTGTAATATAACAGTACTGTAAAAATAATATTAGGTGTGCAATTAAATATTAAAACACTCTGATGCTGTGCATAATAATATGCATAGTCCTTTCACAAAATTTAATGAGCATAGGCTGCATTTATATATATATGACCCGCAGCAGTCCTAAACATGTGCTAACGTAAGATAACTTTGGACACCTTTGTTGTTAATGTGACAATATACTTGACACATATTAGTGCATCGTGACATGCTCTTTGACCCTTCATATGTTAACGTGCCATTTTGTGTGACACTGTCACTGTCAACGTGACAGTGTTATGTATAGGGTAAGTGAGATCCTTCTTCTCATCCCTCAAGGTTACATCTTGTGGCTTCACAGCTTTATGTCTTACCTGAATAAATATATTTATACAAAAAAATAAGGTGTCCAAATATGAAATCCAAAGAATTGTATTTAGTCCAATTGTGTTTACATATCCAGTATTACATCATGTACATCAGTGGTTGGAAAATGTTCTTTAACAACAGAATACTTTTGGGGAGTGGCATTGGCATCTGTTACGTTAGCACTTGATGTTTATTCCAAACAGCAAAAATAAAATCACGTAGCCCTTCTACAATGCAACAATCTGAAACCAGCCATTCAAGTAAATATTTATAGCTGTGTGCATATAAATTCCGGGCAAGGGTGTGACTTCTATTAGCACTGTTGCTAACGTGACACTAGCAACATGTCAAAATAAACGTCACGTTGGCATGACTTAAATGCAACAAAAAACACACTTAGCTTTAAAATACTTGTTTAATCAGGAATATAATCTTCTGTCTTTTAATTTTCACTTGAAGCTGCTTCGTTGTCCCTACATCTTTTAATTTTAATTATATTTCTTTATTAGTATAATACTTTGTATCATTGACACTCATCAGATATCAAGTGTCTTGACTTCTGTCACGTTAGATGTTGCTGTTTATTGCAAACCATCGAAATACAGTTATATAAGCCATTCTACAATGCAATAATCTAAAATCAACAATACAAACACTTATTTCTGAGTGCGTGCAGAAAATTCTAGCCAGCGAAGTAGCTTCTAGTAACACTGTTGCTAACGTGACATTAACAAAGTGTCAACAAAAACGTCACGTTAGCATACATTAAATTCAACAAAAATGACACTTGGCATTAAGCAACCTCCTTGTCTGATCACAAATACAATCTACAGTCTTTTAATTTCAATTTTAATATTGTTTATGGTTGCTTCATCGTTCCTGATACTCTCAGCAGATTTTATTGTAATTCTAATAAATCGTTTACATTTTTTTCACAAAAATCATTTTTTGTTCTATTGATTTAATAAACTATCCCATTGACAAAAGTATATGAAAACTAACATAGTACTGCTGAAATGAGTACATTTTGATCACATTTTGCCCATATTTACAAAAAATGATGGTCGGGAAGTCAATGTGGCACTTTATCGTGTTTGGTGTCATATATAAATATCAGGATTGAATTTGCACACGTCATTCCGTCACGTCATTCCGTCACAGTCATATGCATCATTACAGCCTCCACAGGAACTAAACAAAATGTCATAAGTGTAAATGAACTGTACTAATTTGTTGGTAAATATGTAGTCATATAGTGTAAATTAACCTGTAACCCTAGGCTCATAAACTGAGCAGAATTTTAACTTTGAATCACTTCACCAGAAACACTAGGGGCCTATGTCCGAAAACGTGTCATTCCGTCACATAGAATCAGTGTATATTTTTTTTAACTGTGATCAACTAAATGAGTTGCTAATATTTGTTTTCAGGCAAACCAATTCAGACGTTACTGAAAACAAAATGTAACTGCTCGGCATTACTGATGTGAAATCTGTACTAGGAAATATATTATATAAAATTAGCGAAAACGGGCATTCCATTACGGTGGAATCCATGGTATTCGTTTCGAATACAAAGTGATAATGGCTTTATTGACGATAAAGTAGCATGTATAGCTAAACCGGTTCTCATGCCCAAAATAGGTTGCTTAATATGTGCGACTATAAATGTCCAATAGTCAGGAAGAAATCTCACTTCAGGTGGAAAGGTAGTACAGACTTTTTTTGTCGATTGATATCAGTTCTCTGGGGTCCCAGGAAACATTTTTCAGAGGGTGTGTAAAATTTCATCCATTGGCATTTTTTTTAATCCAAAATGGCCGCCATGACCCACTATTGTCATTAAAATGGTCATAACTCTCCAAGTATTTGTGCTAGAGACACAATTTGTGGCTCTATACCCAGGTTTTAATACACAGGGAGTGTACTGGGAGGGTTATTTGTGTGTTTTTACCATTGTATAAAGCATAAAAATCCAAAATGGCCACCACAAATTACTAAAAGCACGATAAGTGTAGCCCAGAAACACAAATTTGGTTTCTGTACCAATGTTTTTTTTACAGAATTGCAGAATTTATTTCATTCACCATTAAATTAAAAACATGAGATAATGAGCAATCATGATAAATGAGTGCAAAAGTGGAACCAAAATTAAATATTACTTCTTCGGCAAAGATATGATCGATCTGTGATTAGTATGTACATTTGCACCAACTACAAACACAATAAACAAATTCAACGCTGCTTTATTTTAATAAAAACAATGAAATGCTATGTTTAATCAGCTGCTGCGGGATTTATGGATATTAGTCATATAATTTATGGATATTAGTCATATACAATTTTGAATAAATGCAGCAATGGTAGGTGGAAGGGAACATAGTTTTACTGATGATGCCCCACTTCTTCCGGTCTTAGAACGCCATACTTTTACTCTGCATTCTGTCATTGATGTGCAGTTACTGTGTTGACTTGCCATATGTGCGCATATGAATGCAGTAGCCTGAGCCTCACCAGATTTTATATCTGCCGCCACATCACCAATATTACCCCTCCCTTCTTGGAAATCTCTAAAACTGTTCCCTTGCCTATGTCATGTAACGAGGCTGTATTGTCTGCACCAGAGAGTCCATGAATCGCCAGAAGATCAGCTGCTATCTCCACAGGCACATCACCTACACCAGCAATAACCAGAGAGTGCTTTTGTGTTGCATTGTTGTACAAATGTGAATCAAGAAGTCCCTCGGCAAGCATGGCATTCAACTGGATTTTTAGTGTTAGTAAGAACTTGTTCCTTAGCAGGAGCTGGCATTTCTGGCGTCAGCTTGTGTGCGCGACTTGACCCAGCTCACTGCATCCTTGTGAAGGTTTTGATGCTGTTGGGAAAATATCTGTCAAACACAAGCGTCACATTTGCCCTTTAAAGAGCTTGGAAGACAAACTTCTTAAAGGCATCAACATACACATGAAGTTTGTCAAGTGGCCAGCTGATGACACAGAGTAATGCTCATATATTATGGTGTTTTGTACAGGGCAATTGCGTTCTGATAGTCACTTGGAGTTTTTGTTGCAAGGTAGATTTGAACTTTGAGATTTTTATTTCCCCGTCTGGATTGAACATCGATAGAGGATATGCAGCTAACTCACATGCCAATTCATCATCGAAGTTTATGTCACGTGAACTGGCAAGTAGACCAATAACACGTGCATAAATAAGTTCCTGATCATAGACACGCTCCATACCAACTGACACATGCTTTTTTTCACATCCATTGGAACAAATAGTTTGCTTAAAGGTTCATAGAATGTTCCTGGCCAACCACTCTTGAAGTCTGTAATTGCCTGTTGTCCAAGAACAAAGGTATTATTAGCATTCATATCAGGGTGAACAATTTGTCCTGTCATAATGTTTATCAGTGCACCATCTGGATGAGATTCGTTATCGAAGGGGTTATTACAGACATCCAGGGTGTTACGAAGGCTCAGATGATCCTCCTGGCGTGCCTTGATTCGACCATTAGCATCTTCCTTATGGTGAGTATGGGAAGTATTCTCTGTAGCATTGCTCATAGCTCGAACATTTTGAGATACTTCTCCACTAAGGGCCCACTTCACCATCTGTTGGTAGTCTGTAGCTACTCCAACAGCTCCAGCTGGTCCGTGTCCAAGCCGCATGTACGTTGTTCCTATAAACATGTCTGTCCAAGTTGCGTTATAGATGCCTGGGATGTGACGAACAAATGCACCATGCTGTAATTTCTTCATCATCTCTGGATTGAGGCCTTTCATCTTATGAACATAGTATGCAGCATAGCGTGTGGCAGCCAGCTGCACGTAAATTTATAAGGCAGCATGGCTTCTGCAGCATAGAGGTGAAGAGCCCAGTCGCCTTCGTGTCCTGCACCCGAAAAGATCATCATGATTATGACTGTCCTTACCAAATTGTCAGACCACAATTTTGTAGCTCGAGCATCAAGCACTATGATGAGATGGGGAAACGAGTCAACTCCTTCAAGTATACACTGGAGCATCTCCTCTACTAGCATTCTGATGGCTCGGAAGTTTTTGTGGGTAATTCTTGCCACTCAACATTTTCTCTACACTTTCAAATGTTCCGGCTAGAATTTCGTTCATTTCACTGCCAGCCATGATGACAGCTGTGGCATGAATAACATTCATGACCATATGCATTCCACTAAGCACTGGTATTACAGATTCAAAATGGGTGGGTTGATAGAACATTATGTCTTTGACGATTTTGTAAAGTTGCTGGTCAGCCGTGAAGATAAGCATATCGTCACGTGCTGCTCTCATAAGTGTCAACCCCTTATCTATTGCAGTCTTAATGGTGTCATGGTGAGCAGGGGGGTGGTCAATAAGTGGTAGGAAAGCAACGTCAGTCTTGGATTGAGGAAGCATGCCGGCTTTCCTACATAGTCTAGTATTGAACTCATTGTATTCATGACATTTTGGTTCGGTATGTATGTCCTGTAGGAAGACGAAGTCATTCTCCACTGCTCTTTGAACAGCTATGGCTTGGGAAGCTAAGAAAAAAGGTATGTGGTATTCCCCAAGCCGAATGCAGGTCTATCACAAGAAAATATGCAATTGCTCGGTTTTGGAAGATTATTTGGCGGCCATATTGAATTTTAATATTTATAGAATAGTCAAATCACAAGAATAACCCATCCAATAAATTCATTGGGCATAAAAACCTGGGTATAGAGCCAAAAATTGTGTCTCCAGCCCCAATATTTGGGGATTTATGACCATTTGTATGATATTTATGAGTCGTGGCGGCCATCTTGGATTTAAAAAAATGCCAATGAATAAAATTTTACTCACCCTACGTAAAATGTTGGTTGGGACCTATATAAACTCAAATCAATCATCAAAAAAAGTCTGTACTCCACTTCCACCTGTTGGGCCATATGAAGCATATTCTTCCTGACTACAAGCGTAGTCTCGTTTGAGGCCAACGTCAACTACTCGCTTACAAGTAGGGCCTACCGTAGGTTTTGATGGTGGTTTTGTTAGCTGTGACGAGGGGTAAACTACTAGTGTCCGCTGTCCCGTTAGCGCAAGACTTAGGTAAAACACTGACTGCAGCCCCCGAGTCAATCAAATAGATACATTTATTTTGTTTGTCAGCGACGTACAATAGCCGAGAAGAGATGACGCAATATTTGCTACGTCGCGCTGCCCTATCAGTGCATGGTAAAACACACTGCAGAATCAAAACGACGCCTATTGGCGAAGTGCAACGCTTCTCGGCGCCAAATTGTCAACTTTTTCAGAAATCTTTCAAAGTATCGTCTGTAAAAAAGCCAAAATGTTCAATTTATGTCAAATGAAGGTGTGCACGGAACAATAGTACCTCTTACGAACCTCCACACATGGAATTTACATGGAAAAGTTTATTACATTTCGCAAACTAGTGAAAACAGTTTTGGTACCCAACCTCAAAACTGGCCACGATTCCATTCAAACGTTATTTTTTAAAATCTATTTGCATATAAATCTTCTATAATGATAGATTATGTTACATTAAGTCTGTTCTACGCCACTGATGTCTCATTTTTTTGTCTTATGACCTGCGTAGACAATAAACCGTTGAAACGTTGTAAAATCAGTGTTGCACGCCTTTTGGAGCACTGTGAAGACGCCTATTGGTGCAAAGTTCTATGTATAATTTTGGTAGTATTGATAGGCCTATATGGCTATATTAGTTACTAATTTGTTTTATAATCTACGGCTATTTTCTTTACCGGGATAGGCCTTAAGATCATTGTGCTATGTAGACTACGGCTGGAATAAATAAATTTAAATGATATTTATAATATAACCTGATAGTCTAGACTATAGCCTAACAAAATGTCCGTTAATAATTAGGCAGCCTCCGCCGCCGGCGCAATTATTTGTTTTCAAAATAGCTACTAATCAATCAATATAATCTATCTATACTTCACATAGCCATCCCATACCACTGGCAAATTATTTTGGTGACGTTTTGATCCCCATATCATCAATCCTTTAATTACTATGGGCACTAACGAAGAAATACTCGTTAGCGCATTTGAAGAAACAGTTTCCATCAGATCTTCTTTTAATTTGGCAAATATGTTCAGCTAAGTCAGCCAATGATCTGATTCCCTCTTGGGAGCAAAAATTAAAAAATGGCCGTTTAGCGGCCATTTTGAATTTGAGTAATTTTGTGATATTTAAGTGACTCAAAAAAATGCAAAATAGCTGGACCATGAATATAAAATAAAATGGAAGGTCTCACACAATGATAACCCATGACAAATTTCGCACTAATAAAATCCAAAATGGCCGCCAGTCGACCATTTCAATTGTTTTCCCCATTATCTCGGAAATCTTGCATGATAGCTGATCTAAGAACTTCTGCTCTCTCATACTTCACATATCCATCACATACCACCGAATAAGTTTTGGTTACATTTTGATTCCCATATAATTAACCCTTTAATTACTAGGGCCACTAACAAAGAAATACTCTTTATCGGTTTCAGGAAAAAGTTTCCAGCAGATCTTCTCTTTATTTCGCTAATATGCACAGCAATGTCAGCCGATTACCTGATTAACTTTTGGGAGCGAACGATTTTAAAATGGCCGTTTAGCGGCCATTTTGCATTTGAGAAATTTTGTGATCTTTATGTAACTCAAAAACAAAGCAAAAAAGCTGGACCATGCATATAGAACAAAATGTGAGGACTCACACAACGATAACCCATGACAAATTTCGCAGCAATAAAATCCAAAATAGCCAACTGGCGGTCATTTTTAATTGTTTTTTTTTCTCACCATCTCGGAAATCTTGCATAATAGCTAAAGCGGTAATACAAAATAAAACTTGAGGAAGTTTGTCGATCTATATCAAATTTAAAATGGCCAACTTGCGATAACGGAAGGCTGCTTTCGTGTTCGTTTCCGAACAACACTCTTTCCAGCTAAAGACAGTTATTAATCTTACTACATAGTCTACTCGTCTTATCACTGTGCTGTCATTGATCTGTTGATGGGTAGGCCTAAAGGTACATACGAGGCATAGTGGTCTGATATTAGGATATTAGTCCAGACCTGCATTTTACTACACCGTAAAGGCGTGGAGCATGGATGTTGTGCTCCTTTTAACCTAGAAAATGAAAGTGTGTTTAACATATGGTGGTGACTGAGAGCGATCTCGACTTCAACTCAAGATACAGTAGGCCTAAATAACTTTTAATGTTGTTTAGAACATATGAGCTAAGTATGGGATGTATAGGGCATAGCTGTATTGTCACTGATTCTAACCAACCAGTCCTATTATCGACCTGATTATTCGAGGCCAATTTTAGGCTTTCATAATTATGAAGGCAAAATGGAAAGTAGGCTAACACATCTGTATTGGAAGCCATCTGTGGCTGAAATCTTTAATTTGTTTCAGCCACGATTGGACTATACTTACTCCCCTGCTTATTGTGTCACCCAAGTGTACTATAGGGTCTACAGGGTCTGCACCCACATGTAGTTCACATGTATGCATAGAGAGATGGGGAGACGAAGATGAGGTTGATATGTAGCCCCCACAAGGCTATACATTTGTTCTAAATCTTTTCATTACGCATAGGCATTATGACCTAAACGCTTTTACTACTGAGCAAACTTGAGACGTTGGCCCAACGGTGGTTTACCTTTAGCCTATCGTCTACGACGCTGGCTCAACAGTAAACCTAATGTTTTCTGCGTACGACAGTCCTGGCTAGTTAGCACAAACCGTTGTAGGCTTAGGTCTTGTTAGTCAGGGGCGGATCTAGCTTTTCACTGACGGGGGGGGGGGGGGTAAAACTAAGGGACTATTTCACTGCAGCGCGGGGTCTTTGATTTTCAAAGGCTTTCTCCTGCAATCTAAGGCATATTGGGCACTGCTTGTCCCTCAGTGAGTGTGGAACCAGTTCATAAGGAAACCCTTAAATAAGAGTATATTTTTCTCGACCAAACCCACCCCCCCTTGGATCCGCCCCTGCTTACTTATTTTGATTTTTATAATTATTTTATAATTAACCCGGATCATTTTTATATGACAATATAGGCCTAGACATTAGAAATTAAACTTACGTTAGTTTAGTATTCTCTGCGATTTTGAATATTATATCTCTGCCCAACAAGCTAGGTTGGGGGCAGATGTTAGGCCTACCCCTCCCCCCTTATACATCACTCCGGACGTGACGCTACATGAACTATCCTTGGCCAAAATAGCTTTATTTAGGCCTAATTTTATTGTATAGCTGACATCTGATAATCCCCATCGTACCTTATTACCATGGTTATATTGATAAATATTATTTATATTACAAATAAATGTATATATACAAGACTTTCGCCTTCTTATTTTTTTGAAGTAAATGTTTCTAATAGAAAGTGTGGGCTGTGGCGATTTGATAATTAACATAGGCCTAATCATCTAGGCCTAAATGTGTAGGTAGACTCAGCAATATAACGTTGAATAGGCCTAACGTCACTACATTTATCGATAATACGTGATAAAAAACAGTGTAGGCAATATAACAAAAACATCTTGGGTTGAAGGGGGGGGGGGTGATGAAATTCCCTGCGTTCCCCTCTTCATCCAGAACGTGGATCTGCCACTGGAAAATGTTTGAAAATAACATGCTTTCTATTTCGGTAAATTTTATTCGCACCGATAGGCGTGTGCTCATTGCTCCAATAGGCGTTCAACCAGACAAGAATTTTAGTTTTGGCAAAAAATTACAAAATAAAGCTACCAGTTTGCTCTCCAGTTGTCTAGTTGTACAGTCTGGACTCTCTACCATTCGATTATATTATGACGTTCATATAGCTACTTACCAGCAAAAATGGGTTTGAAAAGGACTAGAGGTCCGGAATATAAGGATGGGTAGCCAACTGTTTTCATTCGTCTGAACAAACTACAGTCTTTTTTACACTTTTTGTGAACCGTCAGTGCTTTAAATTGACATTTTGCGCCGAGAAGCGCTCATCCTTCGCCAAGAAGCGTTAACTTTGCGCCAATGGGCGTCTTTTTGATTCTGCAGTGTGTAAAAGCAAGGTTCACTGCACAAGCACGCCTTATCACCAAAGTTTGGTGGTAGTAGCATATGGAACGCCAAAGTGGACTTTTCCTGCTACATTTATTTTGTTGGGCATATTTTCATTTGTTGGTGCATACTTTTTTTCTGGTTGTGTTATATTCCATTTGTTGTTGCGCATATTTATTTGTTCCTGTCTAATTTATGTTTTCTTTGTGCAGTTTTCATTTATTGGTGCAAACTTTTTTTTGTCTCTGCTAGTTTTCAGTTTGTCTATGCTTAGAATTATTTGCTTGGTGCCGTATCTTGTTCGTCGTGCTGTTTTCTGTTCGACATGCTAGCGACATCTGGTGCCGATATTGTAAGCTGGAGCTGTCCTTTTGTTTAGCTTAGGCGCCACCAAGTGAACGAGAGAGACTGTATTGACTTTCGGTCAGAAAATAAAGGATCCCAGCTACTAAAAATAGTTTTAAAGCTTCGTAGGCCTACTTAGAATTAAACAATGCATTTTAAAATTGTTTTGTCCACACACCATGTAATTCATCAAATCCAATACCTGTTATAAGGCAGGCCAAACATTACAATAAGAATTGTATCTAATTATTATACATATTATACATAGGCTAGCCCTATAAAACAATTTTATATAAATGGATAGGGGTGGATTCAATATTTTTATAAGAGTGTAGGAGTGTACAATAAAGTAGGAGGTTCGGGGGCATTCTATAGCTGCACGTTTATGACAACATAAATATTTTTTTATTGTAGGCCTATAGCCCTTCGCTAATACCCTAGAAAACGCAAAGCATTGACCCGATGTTGTTTCAATGCTGGACCAACCACGTCAATGGTGGGCCAACATCAACACTGACTGATCTTACAACAGTAGGCCTATATAGGTTCATTATCTACCAAGCTAGTTAACAAACTATTAAACAAACATATACTATCTCAGTGACATAGAATAGCCTAAACGTAATGGAACATATTATATCACAATATGAAACGTATGATATGATATAAAAGTAAGAAACTATAAATCATTACATCAGTGTCAATTTCTGAGGTAGGCATCAAAACTGCATGTGTTTGCTAAGCTACCATAAATCTGTAAATATATTTTAGTATATAAACTTATTGTGTTCCTTGCACAACTTTATAAGATATTAATTGAACATTTGAATTTATTTTGCATCGGTATATATATTTTTTTGGAAAAAGATGTCAATTTTGCTCCAATTAGCGTTCTTCTCAACAACTGACTTATCAATGCATCGTGATAGTATTTCCCCCTTTTCGTTTTGGTGAAGATGGGCTTGTAGGCCTAAACTTGCTATTGCAGCTCAGCGTGCACTGCTATATTAACAGTAAATGAAAGTCGACGTCATTTAAATTATTATCATTCAACTAATTTAAATGTAGGCTATATTGCTGTGTTTATTAAATTTATTGTCTTCACTTTGAAGTTTGTTTAACTTAATTTCTTCTCAATTTTATTCATCTTGTCGCAATTCACACCTCAATGTAAATGAAAATATATGAAAAAAAAAATATTTCCATAATACTTTTAAACAATCCCGAAGCCTCCTTATTGGGCGGAATTAAACAATTTTGTATTCAATATTCAATGAATTTAATTTTAAAATAGGCCATGGTATGAGTAGGCCCTAAAGGCGACGACGGAGCATCAGAAATTTTTTGTTTGTCTGACGTAAAAACGACAATGTTACAGCGACTGTGTGGATCGGCATTTCAATATATTTTATTTATTAGTATGGCACTTACCAATATTATCATACCTGAAAGGGTTCATTAACTAATTAATTAATACCAGCATTACTAGCTTAGACTATCGATAAATTTAAACAGACATACGTCAGTTTTAGTTAAGCATAATTATTTAACCTATATATCTGAATTCGAAGTTTATTTGTTCTCAATAAAATATTTTAAAAAATCTAGTGCGCAAAGGGTTTGTCAATTTATTGTATAATTTTATTATTTTCAGACACACATGCAACATTGAAAATATATTATGTTTTTGTTTTTTTTAGTAATGTATTTCGCAACATATTCAGATAAATCTATAGGGCTTCAAGCATTTCTGTTTTCAGACACCACAGACTGTTTTTCAATAGGCCCACTTTGGGTATCAAAATGTCTGTCTATGAACATTATGTTCACAAGCAAATGTTGTCAAAGGGATGTAGAAACACTACTTTATGGTAATTAATAATTATTTACTGCATACTATTGATTGATATTTTTATGAAGACAACATTTTCACAATTTTAAGGACAACAATTTTTGCGTGTTTTCTGGCAGTAAAAGGGTGCTTGAAATAATAAAATCATGTATATATTTTTTAGTCATGGTAGGTTAAGTATATGTGCTAGGTGTTGAGTGACGGTTTGCTGCATATTATTTCAGGTATATATCAATGACCATAGCAGAAAATAAATCTTAAGGAAATATGTGATGTTGGTTTACAAAGGGTTTCTTTGCCGAATTTGTCCAAAATTTCATTCTTGTTATACCCCTAGCCATAATCTTGAGATTTCAAGCTTTCCAACGGTATATGATAACAAATATTTGTTGTTTTTTCATGGAAGGTTGCCCTCTTAATAACGCCTTTTTGGTGGGTTTGCTGCAGCAGTATATCTAAATTTGAAGTTTGTTTGCTCTTAATGAAATATCAGACCTGAGAGGGTGCGCAAATTCATTTTATAATTTTATTCTTTTTCTACACACATGAAATAGTGAAAATATATAATGTTTTTTCAGTAACGTAGTTCGCATATTCAAATAAATCTATGAGTATTTGAGCATTCCTATTTTCAGACACTACATACTGATTTTCAATAGGCCTACTTTAGGTATCAAATTGTCTGTCTATGAACGTATGTTCACAAAAAAAATGTTGTCAAAGAGATGTGAAAACATTACTTTATGGTAATTAATAATTATTTACTGAATATAATTGATTGATATCTCTATGAAGAAAACATTTTCACAATATTAGGGACAATAATTTATTTTTGCGTGTTTTCTAGCATTGAAAGGGTGCTTGAAATAATAAATTCATATTTTTTATTTTGTTTTAAGTAATGGTCGGTTAAATATATGTGTTTGGTGCTGATGGATGGTTCGCTGCATATTATGTCAAGTATATATCGATGACCATAACATACAATAAATATGAACTAAATATGTGATGTTGGTTCACAGAGGGTTAATCTGCCAAATTTGTCCAGAATTTCGTTCTTGTTATCCGCCCTAGCCACAATCTTGGGATTTTAAGCTTTCCAACGGTATATGATAACTCATGTTGTTTTTTCATGGAAGGTTGCTCATTAAATAACGTCTTTTTGGCCGGTCTGCTGCAGCACTATACGTCGATCAATGTCAGTGGTACCACGTTACTGTTTCTAGGGTTATATAATATTATCTTTAACTATCAAATATTTTAGTTCGTGAAAATGTGAAAATATAACGGTTTTCTAGAAATTATGTTCAGTTTACTAATGTAACTAATATTGAATAAGACTCTGATAATACAAATAAAACATATGATCATCCCTATCGTTTCTTAAAAAAAAAAAAATTATAAGACAAACTTTAATAGAATGAAACACTTAATGAGTAAATTGTAAGTCCCCTGAAAATTGGAGCTGTTTTAATTCTCAGGGGTGCTGACATTTGATCAGGGATTGATCAGGGATCATGTTATGCCACATCTTGACCTCTTGTGACCTTGAACTTTATCCAATCTATTTTTTTCCACCTTATCACAGGGTCTGCACTTTCTTTTGAGTGTTTAAATGATGCTGTTGGTCATCATTATAGGCCTACCGGGTATGTGAAAAATTCCAACAATCCATGTGGCATGTTTACTAATATTACGTTACTGATATTGAATTTGGTTCTGATGGTACAAATATAACATTTGATCACCCCTAATGTTTCTAAAAAAAAAACATTTATATGATATAGGCCTACTTCACTGGAAGAAAACACCAATTTAGGTGATTTTTTATTCTTTTAAAAATTGGGGACGTTTTAAAAAGAGGCGCTTAATTAATTTTGGGCACGGGTCATAATAATTCCACATCTTGAGCTCTGTCGACCTTGAGCTTTATTTAATCATACATCATTTTTCTCATCTGGTCACAAGGTCTACTCTCGTCATTTGGAGGGCTTTTTTGTTGCTGCAGGTGTATTTAGGTCTAAAACAAAAAAAGGCTGCTGTGAAAATTCCCGGGTCCATGTCAATTTCTACTGAACTATATTTATCGATTAGCCTATCTATCTAATATATATAATTATATTAATCGATAGGGGGCGAATATTATTTTTTATAATCAGCGTCGTATGCGATGGACCAGCATTAAGCCAACACTACGTAAAAGGATGGGATCCTCAGTGAACATTGATCCATTGTTGGATCAATTGGTCAGTCAACTTTGGGTGGATGTCTCATGTTTGTTGGGGGGTGTGTATAAGCCCTAAGTACTGCAACATAATCCCAGTGTCAACACAGCTATAGTCCCTGGCACATGCACCCAATGCTCCCTAATTTATGTTGGTAACCGATGTGTTTTCAGAAACATCAGACGTTGAACCTGGGTTGTCTCAATTTTTAACTTCGCGTCTACGCAAGGCTGCATGATTCGCTCACTTATCTTTGAATCCCGACAAATGGGAATAGGCCGATTATGTCCTAAAAGATGATAACAGTATATATGCAGGCGGTAAAGTTTTTGTCGGGATTCTTAAACTAACATAGATCTACATGTTAGTGGCTCGGATCTACCCTTTTGCAGTGTTTTATGTTTAAAATTTTGCCACAATAATTTTTATACAATCATATGTGTCTTTTCTTGTCGTGTTTTATTGCAGTAGGCCTAGAGAGCATCTGAAATAAAAAAAAAATACTGAGAGAATGCCCACGAACCTCCTACTTAAGTCACATGTTATACACTCTAGACAATATAGGTCCCCTTGCAGGGTTCTCCTGGGGTTGCATGGTAATAGCACTGAAGGGTTCTTTTTGAATAGCCTATGTTGTTTAGAGTGTATGGTAGTATGTAGGCTATATAGGCCCTATATACACTCCTATAAAAATATTGAATTCGCTCCTGTCGATTTATATTTTTTTATTATAACGTTAGGCCTGCCTTATGTCAGGTGTTAAATTTGATGAATTATATAGTGTGTGTACAAAACAATTTTAAAATATATTGTTTAATTCTAAGTAGACCTACGAAGCTTCCGTATTTAAAACTATTTTTTGTAGCTGGGATCCTTTATTTTCTGACCGAAAGTCAATACAGTCTCTCTCGTTCACTTGGTGGCGCCTAAGCTAAACAAAAGGACAGCTCCAGCTTACAATATCGGCACCAGATATCGCTAGCATGCCGAACAGAAAACAGCACGACGAACGAAATACGGCACCAAGCAAATAAATCTAAGCATAGACAAACTGAAAACTAGCAGGGACTAAAAAAGTTTGCACCAACAAATAAAAACTGCACAAAGGAAATGTAAATTATACAGGAATAAATACATATAGCCTAAGCAGCAACAAATGGAATATAACACAATCAGAAAAAAAGTATGCATGAACAAATGAAAATGTGGCCAACTAAATAAATGTAGCAGGAAAAGTCCACTTTGGCGTTCCATAGTATCAAACCTGTGCATTGGCTTGGCTGTATGGGTCGGTTGAGCAGCATTATTATTTTGCTGTAGGGCCTATATTTGGCGGCGGTGCGTTAGGACGACGAACTTGTTGAGTCGCAGAAAAAACACCCTGTCTATTATCTTGAGAAACATTAGGTATAAAAGGTTTGGCCTGTAGGCCTACATAAGGTAAAACCGATTGTTTATTTTCACGATTTTCAGCGGGCTGCTTATGGCCATAATGTTTCTTCTTTGCTGCTGACGTCTCTAATTTCTTTAGTTGACGGGAAAGATCTTCTAAAAGTCCGACGAGTTTAGCACTTTCACTCACTTGCATCTCAGCAACCCCGGGTTGACTTTCCTTCACTTCGTTCTCCGATGCCAAAGCGTGGTCAGCCAAAATAGCCATATCTTCTAGCGACACACTATCTGGTTGAGTTGCCGAATGGGCTCTAATTGAAACTGGCATTTGACGAATAGGCGTATCACGGCTTTCCCGACAACTGCGTGCCGACGTTCCAAATCCAGCTGTCTTTTGAAGTCGTCTGAGGAACTGAGATGGAATGTCTGACCCTAACTTCTCGTCCGAAATCACCTTGTTGACTCGTTCAGGAGTAGTTAAACTACTCTGATTCCCAGAGCCACACTACGCGCGTGGCCGAGCTTCATGTAGCCTCTGGTATGGCCCAGTGGCGAATGTTTGTGACTAGTTGCTATATTTAGATGAAAATAGCTGGGTAATCCCCGAATTCAGGCATTTTTGAAAGGTCACTTCCCCGGATGAAGAGTTGTTCACAGTATTGTATTTCCCCTCTAACACATTTCCTATGACTTGACCCAGAAAATTATTCACCGGCCTCAATAGCTTAGGCATGATGGTCACGTGATTAAGAACCATGGCCAATACCCGGCCATAAATAAACATGGTCGGGCTCGCCAGGCAATAGTTAACCATCTACGCTCAATCAAAATACGTTTGAATGAGATCTGCATACTGATGCGCTAGGAAAGGTTGTAGTAAAACGTCTCTTACATCGGACGCTAAAAAGTAACACTTTTGCTGTGAAAATTCGAATGTCTCTGCTATTGATTCCCAAAGTTGGAGTACATGAGACTGTATTTTGCAAACTTAAGGGATAAATCACTCACTGTGCAGAAATATAGGCACCCTAGCGACCTCTTGTGGAGATTAGATAATTCTGTCAACCCTGTTTGACGTTATGTGTATTGCAGTATTGTACACAATCATGCATACAAGCTTCAGTGAACGATTATTAAGACCTGGCAGGTCGCGGTTTTCTGTACTCTGGTTTCCAGAGCCACACTACGCGGTGTGGCCGAGCTTCATGTAGCCTCTGGTATGCCCCAGTGGCGAATGTTTGTGACTTGTTGCTATTTTTAGATGAAAATAGGGTAATCCCCGAATTCAGACATTTTTGAAAGGTCACTTCCCCAGATGAAGAGTTGTTCACAGTATTGTATTTCCCCTCTGACGCATTTCCCATGACTTGACCCAGAAAATTATTCACCGGCCTCATAACACAGGCAAGATGGTCACGTGACTAAGAACCTTGGCCAATACCCGGCCATAAATGAAATTGGCCGGGCTCGCCAGACAAGATTTTCCGTGATAACCATGGTCGCGATTTTCCGCGATCAACCGGACCTGGTTATTAGGCCTAGGGGAGACCGGGGCATCATGGACACCTATTTTTCATTTTGGATTTGCTTCAAATTGTTTTGTAGCACATTAACGTATTATCGACCAATAGGTAACACTGGACTAAGCTAATGTCTAACTGGAATACAAAACATGCAATCATGTTGGATGTTACTTAAAAATCAATTTTAAAAAAATCCAGAAAATGTCATGGTGCCCCGAGCTCGGGGCACCATGGACATGGGGGTGGGGTCATTGAACATTTCTACAGGCATGTTGAAGGGACTTCCTGTGTCAATCAACACATTTTTAATAGTGAAATGAAAAATAAAAAAGTAATATTTAAATTTACAAATCTTCATTTTGGGGGTAGTTAGATTAAAAAAATATATTTTCTCTGAGGACGGGGCACCATGGACAATAATGCCAATAATGGAGCACCATGGACACGTATCACCACCAATTTTTCTGCTGAAATAGAACAGCTTATAAGCATTCCCTAGAGAGTTCTTTTGTTAAAATTAGACAACGCACTTGGCCAAAAAGACAGATGTTCATGGTACCCCGATGTACATGGTGCCCCGGTCTCCCCCTACTCTCAGGTAGGTTATACAATACTGTTCTGTCAACTGTTAACGATATGATGTAGAACGTAAAGGAGTTCACCGCTATGGTATTTGTTACAGTTTAGGTCTAACTATTCTCAGTCAAATAGTATTGCATGACATGCTTTATGGTGAAAGGTTTTTTTTTGTTCATAGGATGGACGGTGAATTGTCAGCTGAGTGTGAGATGAATAGCACAAAAAGAAAGAATTGGAAGGGCAAACTACTGTTTTATATTATATTATTTTTTCTATATATGTCCTACAGATTAACGTTATTTCAGCATTTCTCTAACACTGGTATTATAGCAGTAGCGTTAGTGCTCAGTTTCCCGATTTGTGCCATTCTGACCTCAGAGATATGGAGAGCGGAGATTTACCTGAGCGATATCTACGTGTGGAGAATGGATCTGGGCGTGAGTTCTCCCGATTTTCTGAACAAAAATTGGTCTCACGATTCTCCCGACTTTGCCAACTTACTAACGATTAATTTGACAATCATTCTTTCATACTAAAAATCATAGAAAGGAGCCGCCAGAGGCCATCATTTGTTGTGGTAAAATTAAAAATTCCCCGGCGGCGCCCCCTCACTCCTTTTTTATTCTCAACTTGGCACTAGGTAAAGCATTATACTGTTATAGGCGATCTATGACGTCACAGACCAAGTGCTACATTACAATTATTATGCTGCTAGGGGATTGTATCAGATAAATACAGTAACAGAGTCATTATTCTTCCAATGTTGAGAGTTGAGTTGAGTGGGGTCTAACGAGTAACGTACTAGAGGGATTCTGTATGTATTTGAATGAAATATCAGATTGTAAAAATAAAACAATTGCAGACAGATTTTTTGCCCACTGAACTGAAGACACAACAATGGGGAAACATCTCAATTTTGTACACAATGATGAGATATGGTAAGTTATTTATAGGGGTTAGATCTAGTAACGTTAGGCAACTTAGGGTATATACAAAATACACTAGGTTTATCTACCAGTAGAGAATACAAAATTGTTTATTTTTTTCATAATTGTAATTCACATAAAAATTAGATCTACATTAAATTTGTAATGATTATGAAAAAAACTGGTGGCGACAGAAGCATATTTCTTATCAAGGTCGCCACCTACTTCAATTTTTACCATATAGTAATACCGGTATGTTATTTACTTCTAATCTTAGTCTCGTAACTTTGAAATTAAACTACTTCTGGATATGTCTTAACTTGTAATATGGACGTCCCACACATTAAGTGCCATTTTAGACTCATACACCATATTTTATGTGAAAAAGAAAATTTAAACATAACATACATGATAATCCATTCGCATGACCAAAACAATCTGAATACACACAACATCACTTTAAGTTTAACAAATAATATAGTTATATCATCAGGTAAAGCATTCCACAACCTTATTCCTGTATTTGGTTCACATTGTCTCCTTAAATTGTACGAGAGTATTTTATGGAAAACATGGTTTTTTTCTCCTACTTGATCGTATATTTAGGCCTATATACATTTGAAAAAAAATATTTTGTATATTTATTGGAAGAAGATTATGAAATGCCTTAAACATTAAAATTGCCATAGCATACTCCAGCAGATCTGGAAATGTAAGAATAAATAGTTCAAACAATGGAATTGTATGATCTAGATAAAGAGTTCTATGGACCATTCTGATAAATTTATTTTGTAATAATGCTATCTTATTTAAAAGATATGTACTGGCTCTACCTCAAATTTCACAACAGTAAAGCATATATGGCAAGCATAGACTACTATAAAGCATTGCTAGTGATGAAGTAGATAATAATCTACTAGCCCTCTTTATAACATAATAATTCTTGTGTAGCCTTGAATTAATTTGCTTTATGTGACTGCACCAATTTAATTGATCGTCAATAATTATAACCCCTGAAAAATAGTTTCATTTACCTTATTTAACAACTTATTGCCAAAACTTATTTGAATATTTTGTTTGACTTGACTTTTGCAAAAAATCTTATACTTTGTCTTAGACTTAGAGATGTTCAATGATAATTTATTTAGAGTAAACCATTTTTCCAGCTCAATTAATTCATTACAGATAGTTTATTTGACAAAAAAGATTTATATGATTTTTTTCTTGTAAGCTTTAATTAGTCCTCTATTAAGCCATGTTTTTAAATGTTTTTTATCTCCATAATCTTGCATTCATATGGGCAATGTCTGTCTAATGAATTGAGAATTAAATCAATTATATTATTATAACTACCATTTTATTTATGAGTGGTTTATATCCTACTGAAAACATTTTATTGGCAAAACTATCTGTTTGATCATGTTATTTATATTTTAGTAAATCTATGGTGAACTCACCACATACATAAATCTGTTGATTGTGATGTTTTAAAAGATCTTCAATTTCTTCTGTAAAATTGTCTATACTAGTATCATTACTATTACAGTCGTGATTCTATTTTTTTGTGATTTTGATACTGATACCTATACATTCAAAAACAATATTTTCAACTGTAAACTTCTTCATAAGAACTGCATCTAAATTTGTATCCACATATAAAGCTCCTCTACTTTTATTTAATGTTCTAGGTGAATTGAATATTGTGTAACCTGTGATATTAAACGCTCAGAGAAGTGCTTGTTTTTAACCATGTTTCTGCGATTGAAATGATACTAGTTTTTTGTCTAGAATCTCAAATAAATTATCAAGTTTATCAAATTTTTTATTTAAAATACGAGAATTTATCTGCATAATCAATAGCCCATCATGAGAAACGTTTTTGTTTGGTATATAGATATATATGAACAATCTGTTTTAGTATTTAAATATATATTATTATCAAGATTAAATTCCAAAATCACTACTTTTATCATTTGGTTGTAAAAAATCCACTTTATTTTAATTATGCCATTTTAGATACAGAGAATCTAGATCATTCAATCTATTTATTTCGGAAAATACATATGAAAATTCTCCATTATCTATATTATAGAAAGGAAAACGTTGTTTACAATAAAAATGATACCCTGTTACAATCTCTTCCCTCGAACAAGACAAATATTGTTTTTTTACACCTATTATACATTTTCTGTGAATTCCTTTTCTGCATAAGGAACACTTTATTTAATTATTAATTACTTCTTTTCCACAAAACCCACATAATTGTGAGTTTACAATATTCATTTCAGCCATAGAAACTCTTCATACATACTATTATAAATTATCAAGAAACCGAAATGCATACTTGAGGTGTAAATACTTGAAAAAAGATGTTTTGGCCTACATCTCCTGTCATTTTTAAATAAAACATCTCTAAACTGTAAGAGCATTTTGCTGGTTTCATTATGTGATATATTTTATTGCCAAATCCCTTTTTTTCTGTGTCTAATTTTTATAGCATACCTTAGTGCCATGTCTTGTATACTCTGTCTTAACACAACATATTACCATAACTAAGATAATAGAACAAACAAACAGTAACATACAAAACATTTAATATCCACATAATAAGCAAATAGGCCTACCATTATACCAGGTCAAGATTACCCGTGATGGTAAATCTACTTTCACTGGTAGAGGTCTATTCCTAAAAATGTGCAAGCTATCTAGTCTACCACATGTCCCAACTGATTCTTCTTAGATCTAATCTGTCCTAAAAAAATAACAAAGTCAAAGTCTAACATTACACGTTTTAGTAAAATTAGTTTTGTCGTAAAAATCCTTTGGAACAAGCAATATAGCCTAGTACAGATAGCAATATACCTAATATTGTCATTGTCAAAATCCCGCGCTATATCACCCCGTCAATTTGGGGTAAGATGAAACTAGGCTAAGGCCATGCCACTGTCAGGGGTAGCCGAGTAAACAACGGCTCTGGTAGGCCGGGCAGCGCTATATCAGGGGTAACTTAGATGATCAGCTGCTACAAATAATTAGGCCCTGAACTGACCAATTTTATTTTAAGCGCATTTGCAATACCATTTTTATGTTGGAACAACGTTTTCTGTGTGAAAATATCGTTACTATTTTATATTGTCATAATATTTGCGTTTTTATTCTTTTACTGTTATTGCGAAAATACAGTGGCGGATCCAGCATAGGGAGTACCCGGCATACACCCCTCCCCTTATTGGTGAAAATATTGCATTTTCATGCATTTTTTTGGAATAAAGTGAAGCTAACACCCCTTTTTCAGCCAAAATGTGGCTCCGCTTGCACATTCTGGATACGCCACTGAATATATGCCTACATAACCATTCCATATATCTTAAAATTGTAGCTGTACTATTCATTTAAACTGACATGGACTATGAGTAGGCCTACACTTTGTAAATGCGAAATATTACAAACGTAGGCCTAATCAATAAAGTAGGAGCTTTGAAAGAATTTGACTTATTTTCATTCAGGCCTTTGCATGGCTATTATATAACACAGTAAGTGATAACTAATATCCCGAATAGAAATGTTGATGTGAAATCTTGCTTAGCAATTTCACTGCGGGGACCGTCTCTATACGTAAGAATCTGTAAAGACGGTAGACGTCAGATTCTGACGTATAAAGACGGTCCCCGCACTGAAAGAATTAAAATAGAGAAGGGGACGTGGCGCAGTGGCTAGAGTGCCTGACTGCCTCGCCAGTCATGCATGCGTCCTGGGTTCAAACCCCACTGTTTCTCCCTTCTCAATGTGACTAGGCGATCACGTTAATGGCGGCCTCGTCGAGTTAAGGTTGAGACCAGTGTGTCAACGTTAATTTCACGAAGGGCCCCGCGCTGCGCGTTCCTCACAAAGAATTAAAATATTTATAACAAAGGTATTCAAATGAAGCGGAAAGAGCAAACTAAGACATTTATGATGATCTCAAATTAAAAAACCTTTGATCTCCATGGTTTCTACAACAATATATCAGCGTTGTAAGGGTTAAATCATTGCAAATGAGACGGTGTAATAATTCTTATTAATTTATTGATGATTAAAAAGTCGAGCCAGTATTGATTTAAATGTCGTATCATGGGTCAAGTGCCTTCAAAAGATGATCACTTCTGGCAATTTTTTTTATAATGTTTTAAGACCATATCCGTTACGCCCCCCCCCCTCAGCCATAGTTTTTTAGATTATTCTGTATCACGGAATATTATAAATATAAAGTTGCTACTAAATCAATGTTATACCGGGGTTCATTCTGTTTTATCGAAGGAATTTACTGATTTTGCTAATTACATAATTTACATAACTTTATATCAGTTATTCTACAGATTAAAATATATATAATTATATATATATTGACGTGTGAATCATCTTCCCCACGACCACGTGTGTGTGTGTGGGGGGGGGGGGGGTAAGATGATGCCTTGTTAGTTACGATTCTCAATATTAATTACATTGCTGAGAAGCCTCAAATACTTCGAAACAGTATCATTGCTGTTACATGTATAGTAAAATATGTTAACATATTTTTTTTTATCAGGCCACTGGCGGCCATCTTGGATTTTTGCCGTTTTCGGCCATACGCGACATGCTTCTTTTAATGTATGTTGGTGGGGCCGGTGATCGATTTCACTTACGCCGGTTCGGGCCAAACGAAATCACAAGCTGACGAGCTCTGCTTCCGTTAGGCCCACCGGCCTGTACTATTCGCTATCAGCTAGACGTCTCGCTCTGCTGAGCGCCGAACTAGCCGACATGGCTGAGGCCATCACACCCTATCCCGAGCGACGTGCACAGTAAATGAATTGTTGATTTGACTGCAATAAACCAAGGAATAAGTACATGGAGTTCAATTGATGTTTTACCATTTACTGGCGACCAGGCCGGACTTGACAGGTTGAGGAAGATTAAGATTGGATGTTGGCGGTCCGACCCAACATGGCGGCTCAATATTGGTGACCCTAGACGTTCGAGACGACCACACACACTTCAGATCTGCATTTTATAGTCACCAACTCAATATTGGGGACCACCGACTTGTACGAACACACAACTAACTTTTCGTCAGATCAAGATTCAAACTGCAAATCGCCAGTCAATCGAAAATTGACTCAGAAATGGAAGCTTAAAATTTGTTAGGGGACCATGAAAAAATGAAATCTCATTTTTGAAAGGTACGTGAAGATTCAGGGTCAAATGTACATTTAATGCCAGTAGGTTATTTAGAAAAGTTGAACGAAGAGAGGTTCACGCGTTTTCGCTGTAATAGCGAAAAAATTCATTAGTCTTGTCAGAAATCCATGTGGTCTTGCTATTTCCAAGATGGCGGATTTCGCAATAAATTTAATAAGTCGTCTCAATTTAGACAAAATAGTCTAATTCCTCAAATCATATCAGATTTTAAAAGATTATTTTCCTAATTACGCCACTGTAGGCGATTGGGAAGAAAGTATTTTAAAATTTTGGTGAAAAATCATTTAAACACCTTATTCGGGTGACTCAATTTTTATGAAAATTTACCACCAGAATTAAAAAAAAATATAAAAAATTCACAAATACAATTCTGATTTTAGAATTGATAAATTATTACCTCGACTCATAGAGCTTTTATAGGATAAGTGCCAAGTAAAATTGCTCGCCTATATACATGTGAATAAACGGTCTTATTTGGTCTATAAAATATATTGATGTTTGGACCGTAGGTCAGGAACCACCAAATTTAATCATATTTTCCATTTCAGAGAAGCAGTTTTGTGTTAATATTATATGTTGGTAAGTCGTCGCGGCTAGCGGGTGACACCAATTCCCCTAGTTTAGCTCCTGGTGGCAAACGTAGTCGGGCCGGTGGTGCTCCCTGTCGCGATGCAGTACATACAGACACATGTGCTCACTGACACAACAGGCGGACGACCAGCCAGTGAATTATGTTAATGAGCTGCTGCCGACACCATACACTTCCGTGGCGCTACGCAACACAAGCGAAAGCGTATCAATACGAAGCGACCTATTTCGACGTCACTGCGAATGTTCCTCAAAGTAATATACTTTTATTTCACGTGGAATTAATTTTCGCGCATTTCGCGCAAGGACCGTGAGCGCGAAATCATATTCCAAGCGAAATATTGTTCACCACATTAGTGTTTTGTGAACTTTAGGAGTGGGTTTTAAGAAGTGTGACTGATGCTGTGCAGTCGACAGTTGTTATGTAATACATTCGTGCGATGGTCACGCTAACTTGTGAAAGTTCAAGTCCTAGGACTTATATTTAAATGACTGAATGACAACGGCTGAATGACAACATATGAAATATATTTTTAGTATGACAAAAAACATAACTTGATGCCAATATTTTTTATTCTATTCCCATTTTATTCTAAATCTGCTTGTACAAAGGCCTTGATAATTTATATGTCTTCTGGTTGATTTATTCGATGACTGCTATTAGCCAACGGGCATGAAGGGGTTTAATCGTAGATCTATGTCTTGATGTCAACGTTGATCTTTTCTATGTCAAGTTGAGGGGTGGTGACCCAGCAAACACGAGACGTTGATCCAGTGCTGGTGTGATACTGGGCCAGCGTCAAAGACAGTGGGCCAGCATTTCCCCAACACTAGATCAACGCGTTGTGTTCACCAGGGACACTCAATGTTGTTAGGGAGCTGTGGACGCGTTTCTTGGCATGTGTTTTTCTAAGTTTCTGAGTTAAGCGACAGTAGTTACTCCCAAATTTTTGCAAATATTACACAAATATGTGCACAGATATAGCTATTTTAAATTCCCACAATCAAACAGATACGATGAGCTTTTTTAAAAACAAATTAAAATCAAATATATATAGACATATTTCATTGAAACAACACATGTAGTAAATCAGCAGTAGAATATTAATTAAATGATAACCTGTTGGATTGATAGGGCTAATGAACAGCGCGTGTCAAGTGCATAATTAGCCTCAATGGTCAGTCACCCCCCCCCCCTCCAGTTAATTGGTGACGATAGGCCTACATTATGTTTACCGACGACGTTGCGTCATAGTGATTACTTGTAGGGAAGGTTGGTGACAGTCGTTACGGCGTAATAACAATTGCATGTTTCCAGACCCAAAAAATCAACTTTAATTTTTTTTTTTACGCGAAATTAAACAACAGCGAAATGGTAAAAAATCGGGTTTACGTGAAAATTCATACCTGCGAAATTAAAGTATATTACAGTATATATATATATAAAAGAAAAAATGTATTCCTTTTGGGAAGCGTTCGCAGTCGAAATGCATACTATGCAGTCCTAGTAGACTCCTGTCAGTCAAATATTTATTTTTCAAAAAATAATTGTCAAAATCGGGTCAAACTGTAAACAAATTAATACAGTCAGACCTAGACTAGCGTCACGAGATTTTTTGACGTAAGAGAATTTGAGTAATTTTCACGTTCAGCATATATGACATGACAGTTGTATTACTTAGGCTATTTCCATTGACGTTGTTTTTCGACTTCCGAGGTCGAATTACTAACCATATATTATACTCTAGCTTAGAATAGTACTCTAGTAATTATTATTGGCATTTGTACATGATATCATATGTCCCAAAATCCTCACAAATTAGATGTGTTATGTGGCAAATAATAAAAGCACGTATATACTACGTCAGAAGCGTATCTACTCAACAAAACTCATATTCTCAGTAATAGTGCTCAGCAACCCCAACAGTCTACAATTCGTCTCATGACCCTACTTCAGGTGCTTCGTACTTCACAGCTTCACCATATTTCAAGTGCACATAATCCGCTCGTGATAGGGAGTGATGGCCAACAATAGGCTGGCATGGTTAACATGCATGCCATTTCAAACACGCTTGAGTACTGCACAGTAGCCAATAGGCCTGCAGACTTGAGTGCTTTACTATTTAAATAATTTCAAATATACAATCGATAGTTTTAACACCTCCAGACCATCAAGGCGCTTGACCTAACGAAAGTTATTTTTCTCTCAGTAAAGCCAATACTTCTGAATTAAAAGATACAGAGGCAGAATATAAGAGAGTGAAATCAGACTTTTTACGAGTCGCTCGAAATCATCGACAACAGAGCAAACTTTCAAGGAGCGAATCATCAAGAAGTCCGTCTCCAGTTCACCGCGGTCACCCCGACGAATAGAAATCTTCCTAAATTTAAGATAGTGTTATTTTACCCTACAGATGTCAAACTTTGGTTCAATCAGATGAAAACAAAATTCGTCCTATACGACTTCACAGACGATGACGATTGATCTGTGCTGCTCTTTTAGGCGAAGTAGCATCTGATGTAAGAGATGTTTTACTACAACCTTTTCAAACGCACAAATATGCTTACCTTAAAGGAGTTTTGATCAAGTCCAGAGGGTTTACAACGCCAGAACGAGTTAACAAGATCATTTCAGGCGAGAAGCTAGGATCGGACATTCCTTTTTGCTTCCTTGGACGACCCCAGAAGACAGCTGTGTTCCGGAACGTCGGCAGTTGTCGGAAAGGCCGTGATACGCCAGGCTTTTATTCGACAGATGCCGGTTTCCATCAGGGCTTATTTGGCCCCCCCAGCCGGATAGTTCGTCATTAGAGAATTTAGCTAATCTGGCAGACTGCGCTTTGGAATCGGAGAACGACGCGAAGAATACTCAAGCGGGGGTTGCTGAGATTCAAGTTAATGAGAGTGCCAAACTCATTGGACAATTAGAAGATCCTTCCCAACGACTAAATAAATTAGAAACTTCAGCAGCAAAGAAAAAAACACCATTATAATAAGCAGTCCGCTGAAAACCGCGAACACAAACAAGCAGTTTTGCCAGACGTAAATGCAAATCCTTTTATACTTAATGTTTCTCAAGATAATGGACAGGGTGTTTTTCCTGCGACTCATCAGGTTCGTCGTCACCCCGTTCCGCCGCCGACTAGACAGCAAAATAATGCTGCTCAACCGACTGATACGGTCAATGCACCTGTCTGCTATTATCACCAAACATTTGGCGAAAAAGCGCGCATGTGCAGAGAGCTTTGTGCGTTTTCTTTAAACTAAGTGGCCAGTGTTGCGACTCTTGCGTCTGGCGAGCCAACCCAGACGCGACATGACTACACGGAAGTCTTGCGCTAACGGGACAGCGGACACTAGTAGTTTACCCCTTCTTGCAGCTAACAACACGACCATCACTACCTATGGTACTTGTAAGCGAGTAGTTGACGTTGGTCTCAAAAGAGATTACGCTTGGACATTTATAGTTGCGGATATAAAGCAACCTTTTTTAGGAGACGAATTGCAAGGTAGATGTTTGAGAGACATGAGAACTGGCTTGGCTATACATGCCACTTTATCATCAATAAAGCCGTTATCAGTTAACTGAATATATTGTATTCGAAAGAAAATAAACTGAATTGCTTGATCAGTTCCCTGAACTCACCCGCCCTACGGCGAAGGGCGAGACTGTGAAACACGGCATCACCCATAAAATCGTGACAGACGGCCACCCTGTTTTCGCGCGCCCCCGAAGGCTTGCTCCCGATAATTTGACGAGTTTGACGAAATGATAAAAACTAGGCGTTATAGAGCCCAGCGACAGCGAATGGTCGTCAGCGCTACATATGGTACATAAAAAAAACGGAGATTGGAGGCCATGTGGTGATTACAAAAGCTTGAACGCCCAAACGTGCCGGATAGATATCATATACCACACATACAAGATTTTACGTAGCGTCTCGCAGGGGCTAAAGTTTTCTTGAAGATTGCCCTCATTCGGGCATATTACCAAATACTGGTCGAGTCGTCAGACATTCATAAAACAGCAGTAACGACGCGATTCGGACTTTTCAATTTTACTCGGACCCTGTTCGGTCTACGTAATTTGGGGCAAACTTTCCAAAGGTTTATTAACCACGTGACACGCGGTCTAGACTTTGTATTTGTGTACTTGAATAACTTGCTCATGACAAGTACAGACCATGCCACACATAAGAAACATTTACAGATTTTATTCACTCGTCTTGCCGAATACGGAATTATCATCGGACCCAAAAAATGTCAATTTGGAATGGAAGAATTAAGTTTTACAGGCCATCACGTTTCGTCGGAAGGCATTTCACCCTTACTCACCCCAGTTGACGTGATAGTGAATTTTGTGGGACCTGAGAAACAACGGGCGTTGCGTAGATACTTAGGCATGGTCAATAACTACCACAGATTTATACCTCATTGTGCGGCGAAATTGACGCCCCTTGACACGTTACTGACAGCAGCTAATGAAGGACAGACTAGGTTATCACCTAAATCAAATTTCGACCTAAGTTGGACTGAGAGGGCCAATTCAGCTTTCATGGAATCTAAGCAAATGCTTGCTAATGCGATCCTGCTAGTCCACCCGAACCCCTCAGCTTAATTGAATATCACGTGTGACGCTAGTTATTTCGCAGTCGGAAGCGTATTGCAACAATGCGTAGACAATGTGTGGCAACCATTATCATTCTTCATATCAGCAAGAAATTATCACCCACTGAGACACGTTACAGTGCGTTCGATAGAGAACTCCTCGCGGTATACACCACTATCAGGCACTTTAGACACAATTTAAAAGGTCGCAAAGTTTCCGTCAACACCGATCACAAGCCTGTAACATATATAATGAGTTCAACAAGCGATTGTCCGTCGCTACGTCAAACCAGGCATATGGCCTATATTTCTGAATTTACAACCGACATTAGATACGTGAAAGGCAAGACAAATTTCGTAGCCGACGCTTTATCGCAGCCATCTGTATCAGCTATAGGCAATGCTTTATTGATCAATTATAAAGAATTAGTGAAGATCAAGCCCTCGACGCTGAATTTACGCTGTTACGATATATTCAACGTCTTCTACGTTAGATTATCAGCTACTTAAATCATTTGGGTAATATCTTGGTATGGTGCGACGAGTCGACAGTCATACTACACCGTACGTCACAGTTAAATTCCGGAGAAAAGTTTTTACGAGCCTTCATGGGCTAGGACATCCGTTGCATAGAGCTACGAAGCCTCTTATCAATACAAGATTCGTTTGGCAGGCCATCAATATAGACGTCGCAAATTGGTGCATATCCTGCAAAGGTTGCCAGACCACCAAGATCTCTCGTCATAATAAACCGGTTTCTGGAAAGTTTACTGAACCAACAGAGAGGTTTGACCACGTCCACATCGACATAGTCGGTCCCTTGCCATACTCCGACGGTTTTAAATATTTGTTGACTTGTGTCGATCATTTGATGCGTTGGCCGGAAGCCATACCATTAGTAGACATTAAAGCCGAAACGGTCGCCGATGCTTTCTTCAGCGGGTGGATAGCTCGTTTTGGGACTCCAGCCACTATCACCACGGATAGAGGCGCTCAGTTCGAAACAAGATTGTGGGATAATTTGTGTAACCAGTTTGGCATTATCAGAAACCGTACAACGAGCTACCACCCCCGTCGATCGGTATGGTCAAACGTTTTCACCGTCAGCTTAAGGCCGCCATTATGGCACACGAATCACCGAATCCATGGACTATTACGTTGCCAACAGTGGTACTCTGCATTCGATCTGCTGTAAAAGAACTTTTGGGCAGATTGACACGACAGAGCATTATACAGTCGAGGCACATACAGACTTAGACAATTACTCAGACAAGTTACGGGTAGCCATGTCGCGTCTCCGGCTGTGCCCGCCGCGCAACACACCACAAAAAGACATGTTCCAATATAAGGAACTCGAAACATGCTCGCATGTATTTTTGCGACTAATCGCAATTGCACCACCTCTGACTGCCCCTTACGCTGGACCTTATAAGGTCATATCCAACCCTAAACCAAAATCTACGACTTCAAAGCCTGCTGCGATCGCTCGCAAATTACGAAAAGACAGAGCACGATCCAGTAGCACCAACACTCCGAAGTCTTTCAGGATGGGAGTTGATACGAATATGAGTACCCAAACTCAGTCTTAGACGCTTGGAATTGGCTCCACAGTCAGACGCGACCATTATGTTTACTGACGACGTTGCGTCATAATGATTATTGTAGGGAAGGGTGGTGACAGTCGTTACGGCGTGATAACAATTGCATGTTTCCAGACCCGAAAAATCAACTTGAAAATTTTTTTTTACGCGAAATTAAACAACCGCGAAATGGTCAAAAAACGGGTTTACGTGAAAATTCATACCCGCGAAATTAAAGTATATTACAGTATATATATATATAAAAAAAAATGTATTCCTATTGGGAAGCGTTCGCAGTCGAAATGCAATCTATGCAGTCCTAGTAGACTCCTGTCAGTCAAATATTAATTTTTCAAAAAATAGTTTTCAAAATCGGGTCAAACTGTAAACAAATTAATACAGTCAGACCTAGACTATCGTCACGAGATTTTTTGACGTAAGAGAATTTGAGTAATTTCCACGTTCAGCATATATGACATGACAGTTTTATTACTTAGGCTATTTCCATTGACATTGTTTTTCGACTTCCGAGGAAGGTCGAATTACTAACCATATATTATACTCTAGCTTAGAATAGTACTCTAGCAATTATTATTGGCATTTGTACATGATATCATATGTCCCAAAATCCTCACAAATTAGATGTGTTATGTGTCCAATAATAAAAGCACGTATATACTACGTCAGAAGCGTATCTACTCAACAAAACTCATATTCTCAATAATAGTGCTCAGCAACCCCAACAGTCTACAATTCGTCTCATGACCCTACTTCAGGTGCTTCGTACTGCACAGCTTCACCATATTTCAAAAAATATTTGAAAAATTTGCTGTGCACATAATCCGCTTGTGATAGGGAGTGATGGCCAACAATAGGCTGGCATGGTTAACATGCATGCCATTTCAAACACGCTTGAGTACTGCACAGTAGCCAATAGGCCTGCAGACTTGAGTGCTTTACTATTTAAATAATTTCAAATATACAATCGATAGTGAAGGTTTCGTTTTAACACCTCCAGACCATCAAGGCGCTCGACCTAACGAAAGTTCTTTTCCTCTCAGGGACGCCAATACGTCTGAATTGAAAGATACAGAGGCAGAATATAAGAGAGTGAAATCAGACTTTTCACGAGTCGCTCGAAATCATCGACAACATAGCAAACTTTCAAGGAGCGAATCATCAAGAAGTCCGTCTCAAGTTCACCGTCTGTCACCCCGACGATCATGAAATCTTCCTAAATTTAAGATAGCGATATTTTACTCTACAGATGTCGAACTTTGGTTTAATCAGATTGAAACACAATTCGCCCTATACGACATCACAGACGATGACGAAAGCGATAGATTGATCTGTGCTGCTCTTTTAGGCGAAGTAGCATCTGATGTAAGAGATGTTTTACTACAACCTTTTCAAACGCACAAATATGCTTACCTTAAAGGAGTTTTGATCAAGCGCAGAAGGTTTACAACGCCAGAACGAGTTAACAAGATCATTTCAGGCGAGAAGCTAGGATCGGACATTCCTTTTTGCTTCCTTAGACGACCCTAGAAGACAGCTGTGTTCCGGAACGTTGGCAGTTGTCGGAAAGGCCGTGATACGCCAGGCTTTTATTCGACAGATGCCGGCTTCCATCAGGGCTCATTTGCCCCCCCCCCCAGCTGGATAGTGCGTCATTAGAGAATTTAGCTAATCTGGCAGACTGCGCTTTGGAATCGGAGAACGACGCGAAGAATACTCAAGCGGGGGTTGCTGAGATTCAAGTTAAAGAGAGTGCCAAACTCATTGGACAATTAGAAGATCCTTCCCAACGACTAAAGAAATTAGAAACTTCAGCAGCAAAGGAAAAAGACTATAATCATAAGCAGTCCGCTGAAAACCGCGAACACAAACAAGCAGTTTTACCAGACGTAAATGCAAATCCTTTTATACCTAATGTTTCTCAAGATAATGGACAGGGTGTTTTTCCTGCAACTCATCAGGTTCGTCGTCACACCGTAACGCCGCCGGCTAGACAGCAAAATAATGCTGCTCAACCGACTGATACCGTCAATGCACCTGTCTGCTATTATCACCAAACATTCGGCGATAAGGCGCGCATGTGCAGAGAGCTTTGTGCGTTTTCTTTAAACTAAGTGGCCAGCATTGCGACTCTTGCGTCTGGCGAGCCAACACAGACGCGACATGACTACAGGGAAGTCTTGCGCTAACGGGACAGCGGACACTAGTAGTTTACCCCTTCTTGCAGCTAACAACACGACCATCACTACCTATGGTACTTGTAAGCGAGTAGTTGACGTTGGTCTCAAAAGAGATTACGCTTGGACATTTATAGTTGCCGATATAAAGCAACCTTTTTTAGTAGACGAATTGCAAGGTAGATGTTTGATAGACATGAGAACTGGCTTGGCTATACATGCCACTTTATCATCAATAAAGCCGTTATCACTTAACTGCATAGATTGTATTCGAGACAAATAAACTGATTTGCTTGATCAGTTCCCTGAACTGACCAGCCCTACGGCGAAGGGCTAAACTGTGAAACACGGCATCACCCATAAAATCGTGACAAAAGGCCACCCTGTTTTGCGCGCCCCCGAAGGCTTGCTCCCGATAAGTTGACGAGTTTGACGAAATGATAAAAATTAGGCGTTATAGAGCCCAGCGACAGCGAATGGTCGTCAGCGCTTCATATGGTACCTAAAAAAACGGGAACCATGTGGTAATTACAAAAGCTTGAACGCTCGAACCGTGCCGGATAGATATCCTATACCACACATACAGGATTTTACGTAGCATCTCGCAGGGGCTAAAGTTTTCTCGAAGATCGCCCTCATTCGGGCATATTACCAAATACTGGTTGAGTCGTCAGACATTCATAAAACAGCAGTAACGACGCGATTCAGACTTTTCAATTTTACTCGGACCCTGTTCGGTCTACGTAATTCGGGGCAAACTTTCCAAAGGTTCATTAACCACGTGACACGCGGTCTAGACTTTATATTTGTGTACTTGAATAACTTGCAATGACAAGTCCAGACCATGCCACACATAAGAAACATTTACAGATTTTATTCACTCGTCTTGCCGAATACGGAATACGGAATTATCATCGGACCTGAAAAATGTCAATTTGGAATGGAAGAATTAAGTTTTACAGGCCATCACGTTTCGTCGGAAGGCATTTCACCCTTACTCACCCCAGTTGACGTGATAGTGATTTTTGTGAGACCTGAGAAACAAAGGGCGTTGCGTAGATACTTAGGCATGGTCAATAACTACCACAGATTTATACCTCATTGTGCGGCGAAACTGACGCCCCTTAACACGTTACTGACAGCAGCTAATGAAGGACAGACTAGGTTTAAGGTTATCACCTAAAACAAATTTCGACCTGAGTTGGACTGAGAGGGCCAATTCAGCTTTCATGGAATCTAAACTAATGCTTGCTAATGCGATCCTGCTAGTCCACCCGAACCCCTCAGCTTAATTGAATATCACGTGTGACGCTAGTGATTTCGCAGTCGGAAGCGTATTGCAACAATGTGTAGACAACGTGTGGCAACCATTAATATTCTTCATATCAGCAAGAAATTATCACCCGCTGAGACACGTTACAGTGCGTTCGATAGAGAACTCCTGGTGGTATACACCACTATCAGGCACTTTAGACACAATTTAAAAGGCCGCGAAGTTTCCGTCAACACTGATCACAAGCCTGTAACATATATAATGAGTTCAACAAGTGAATGTCCGTCGCTTCGTCAAACCAGGCATATGGCCTATATTGCTGAATTTACAACCGACATTAGATACGTGAAAGGCGAGACAAATTTCGTAGCCGACGCTTTATCGCGGCCATCTGTATCAGCTATAGGCAATGCTTTAATGATCAATTATAAAGAATTAAGTGTATTCAGGCCCTCGATGCTGAATTTACGCTGTTACGATATATTCAACGTCTTCTACGTTAGATTATCAGCTACTCAAATCTCTTGGTAATATCTTGATATGGTGCTACGAGTCGACGGGACATGCTAGACCGTACGTCACAGTTAAATTCCGGAGAAAAGTTTTTACGAGCCTTCATGGGCTAGGACATCCGTCGCATAGAGCTACGAAGCCTCTTATCAATACAAGATTCGTTTGGCAGGCCATGAATATAGATTGTGGGATAATTTGTGTAACCAGTTTGGCATTATCAGAAACTGTACAACGAGCTACCACCCCCGTCAAACAGTATGGTCAAACGTTTTCACCGTCAGCTAAAGGCCGCCATTATGGCACACGAATCACCGAATCCATGGACTATTACGTTGCCAGCAGTGGTAATCTGCATTCGATCTGCTGTAAAAGAACTTTTGGGCAGATTGGCACGACAGAGCATTATACAGTCGAGGCACATACAGACTTAGACAATTACTCAGACAAGTTACGGGTAGCCATGTCGCTTCTCCGGCCGTGCCCGCCGCGCGACACACCACAAAAAGACATGTTCCAATATAAGGAACTCGAAACATGCTCGCATGTATTTTTGCGATGAATCGCAATTGCACCACCTCTGACTGCCCCTTACGATGGACCTTATAAGGTCATATCCAGGAGTGGCAGCGTAATAAAAATCCTCATGAAAGGCAATGTTGAGACGGTCACTGTTGACCTCGTCAAACCTGCGCACTTTGCGCGCGAGCCTGAGTCAGGTAATACAACACAGCGTCAAACGAACCCTAAACCAAAATCTACGACTTCAAAGCCTGCTGCGATCGCTCGCAAATCACGAAAAGACCGAGCGCTTTCACCACTCTCAACCTAGACACCGCAGCAGGCAGACGTCTCGCTCTGCTGAGTGCCGAACTAGCCGACATGGCTGAGGCCATCACCCCCTATCCCGAGCGATGTGCACAGTAAATGAATTGTTGATTTGACTGCAATAAACCAAGGAATAAGTACATGGAGCTCAATTGATGTTTTACCATTTACCGGCGACCAGGCCGGACTTGACAGGTTGAGGAGGAGTAAGATTGGATGTTGGCGGTCCGACCCAACATGGCGGCCGCCCGCGCCAAGGCTCAATATGTTGGTTTAAACATAATTTATTTCCCAAGGATTACAAACAGCATACTACGAGTAGTATCATTGCTGTTATTATATTAAAATATGTTGAAGATTTTTTTTTCATCAGGCCGCTGGCGGCCATCTTAGATTTTTGCCGTTTAGCCATACGCGACATGCGCGAGCCTGAGTCAGGTAATACAACACAGCGTGAAACGAACCCTAAACCAAAATCTACGACTTCAAAGCCTGCTGCGATCGCTCGCAAATCACGAAAAGACCGTGCACGATCCAGTAGCACCAACACTCTGAAGTCTTTCAGGATGGGAGTTGATACGTATATGAGTACCCAAACTCAGTCTTAGACGCTTGGAATTGGCATGAGTCCGGCAATCGCTCTACAGTCACACGCGACCAGAGCACGCTTGCCTAGACCACCAACACTTTATAAAGCGCCGCATTCCACAACTACCATTGTTTCTCGCGCTAACGGGGACGGTGGGAGTTTTCAAACGTATTCACGCATACCTTTACATTTGCGAAGTAACGCCCTCTATCAAAACGAAACGAACAAACAGACAGAGGTTTGCAGCAGTAAGAATACTGCCCATAGCTGTAAAGCGAAAGCAGATAACACCGTTAAACAAACAAGAGTTGGACGTAAAATCAATACTCCTGCCCGATTCGTGCAACTGGTTCATGCGGTAGTGGCGCCTAATGACATATACGGCGGGACCAGCTGCCCGTATCGCAATAATACATTTGTAAATATGAATTTTGCCAGGCCTGGCATAATTAAATTATATGCAATGTAATTTAATTTAGTAATTTTTATTAGTAAGTTAAATATACGATTTTGGATGTATTAATTAATAAATAATACGGTTGGACGAGGCACGACGAGTGACAGCATGACAGTTTAGTGTATGAGGAGACTTGCTAAGGATAGGAAATATTGGACATGAATAATTTAGTCAATGCTGCACCCGTCGATGTTAGCCAACCACCCACCCTGTATTTTTCACTCAGATAATTCGAATGCTGTTGAATTGTTCATATATGACTGTTGTATGATTTGGCACTGCTCGTACGGGTCCGTCTATTTACCGCCGCTCGTGAATTGAAACCTGCCATCTTACCCACAATTTCAGGTCTGTGGATATACTTTGTCACTTAGCCCGGGGGTAATGTGGGGCCGGCGATCAGTTTCACTTAGGCCGGTTCGGGCCGAACGAAATCACAAGCTGACGAGCTCTGCTTCAGTTAGGCCTACCGACGCATACGATTCAAGCGCTTTCACCACTCTCAACCTAGACACCGCAGCAGGCAGACGTCTCGCTCTGCTGAGTGCCGAACTAGCCGACTTGGCTGAGGCCATCACCCCCTATCCCGAGCGATGTGCACAGTAAATGAATTGTTGATTTGACTGCAATAAACCAAGGAATAAGTACATGGAGCTCAATTGATGTTTTACCATTTACCGGCGACCAGGCCGGACTTGACAGGTTGAGGAGGAGTAAGATTGGATGTTGGCGGTCCGACCCAACATGGCGGCTGCCCGCGCCAAGGCTCAATATGTTGGTTTAAACATAATTTATTTCCCAAGGATTACAAACAGCAATTGGTGCCACGAGTAGTATCATTGCTGTTATTATATTAAAATATGATATTTTTCAAGATATTTTTTTCATCAGGCCGCTGGCGGCCATCTTGGATTTTTGTCGTTTTCAGCCATACGCGACATGCTTCTTTAAATGTATGTTGGTTTAAACATAATTTATTTTCCAAGGATTGCAAACAGCACATGGTGCCACGAGTTGTTCTCCTTCACAACAATACAGAGATAATAGTAAAGTTACAATGATAGTAATAATAATAATGATAAAATAAAGTAATATATATACCACAATAATGATAATATGAATAAATAAAGCTGACATGAGATGGTGGTGTCACTTATAAAAAAAACATTCGCATAAAATAATTCTGACGTATAAAGACGGTCCCCGCACTGGAAGAATTAAAATATTTATAATGGGTTTAGACCCATAACATAGGTATTCAAATGAAGCAGAAAGAGCAAACTAAGATGATGATTTCAAATTGAAAACAACTTTGATCTCCCCCTCAGCAATAGTGTTTTAGATTATCCTGTATCACGGAACATTCTCAATATAAATTACATTGCTGACAAGCCTCAAATACTTCGAAACAGTATCATTGCTGTTATATTAAAATTATGTTAGTTGCTCTCCTTCACAACAATACAGATATAATAGTAAAGTTACAATGATAGCAGAGTTGGGGTCAATTCCTTTTTTTCAATTCCAAATTCCATTCCAATTCCTTTTTATCAATTCCTGAGTCAATTCCAATTCCTTTGGTGTTAAGAAAAGTCAATTCCAATTCAATTCCAATTCTTAAAAAGTCAATTCCTTATCAATTCCACCCAAAAATGAGACTTTTAATACAAATAGAACAGCTGTATAATAACTTGACATGAAAAAAATAATAACACCTGATTAAAATAAAATACATTTTATTTATTATCTTGTAAACATATTTAAACATGTACACTTACTAGACTTTAATATTAGTAGGGTGGAGTACATCTTTAATACCTGATATAGGAGTTGTACTCGTATGAACGTGGATGTGAGCGCGTTATTTCTATAGACTAACGCCACAATTGCCATCAACACGGTAGTGTAATTAGCACATTGTCTCGCGACAAGCCGTGCTACTTAAAACTCTGATAAGTCTGACCCTGTGGTGGCTACGGCGTGTCGACCCACACCTCACTCAAATAAACTCGTATTAAAAATAAAGCAGCGTGGGATCTATTGTTGTATTTCAATTGATGCAATTATTCACATTATTTATTTTCCGATTATACTATTTTTTAATATCTAATTCTAGCGTGTGGCGAATAAATATACCCTAAGAAAATACATCAGGATAACCTCTAGGGCACAAAAGACATATTAAAGAAGTAATCAAAGGGTCAATTAGAGCGCTTGGCTACGTTGCATAACATCCTTCCTACTAACACTGGATGTTATCCCAATTTTGCCTTAATGCTGCCCCACCGTCTTCAGCGTTTTTCCATTGTTTAATCAGCATTGGCTCAACGTCTGCTGGAAACGCATTCGTCTCAAGGTCCCGAAATTTATTTTGCTCTACGTACTAACTCTAGGGACAAGCGATAGTTATGTTCTAAGCCATTCATTCACCTAAGTATAATCATCATTCGTGATTGTTTTATAAACTATAGACGTCCAAATGACAAAAATATAACAAATACGAGAACTAAAATTATGCCCATGAGACAAGCATTACTTTTTAAATACAATTGTTAAAAAATGTTGTTAGGTGACACAAAAGTGGTAGTTAAACAGTGTGATCATGCTTGCGCGAATACATGTATATAAGGAAAACATTAATAAAATAATAGTACAATTATTTCCGGAACTTTAAGCCAGCAAACACGAAACATTGACCCAATGTTGATATATTGTTGGCTCGGCGTTTGCGATGATGGCACAACATTAAACCAACGCCGGCTCGGCGTCTCATTTTGCTGATAATTCAGCCACTCGATGGTAATTCTCTAACACTATATACACAGTAGGTGTTGACGCTAGTTGAGTTGTCATGAGTCGCACTTTTCGGCAAAACTGTTACCGGCTGGTTACACCAGTCCGCGGGAGTAAATCAAACTTGGTGTATACAAGTAACAACAAGTAACAAGTATATAGGCACACACCAATCTCTGAAGGAGCAATCTTATTACAAATATTCTTTGGATTACACATCACATTCTTATTTAATCTTCATGGCCATTAGTCATTTAAATCAGTATTTTTACATAACTTGAATAACAGCTTTTAACATAATTTAGGCACTAGGCCAATATAAGTTTATTATTATTATTATTATTATTATTAATCACATATACACATATCAATCAATATAGATCAGGTAAAATTCTACTGCAATGACAAAAGTGATGATCACTCATGCGTTTAATAGCGCTTAAAAAATAAACATGGATAAAAAAAGTCAATTCCTTTATCAATTCCGGGCATATTTTTTCAATTCCAATTCAATTCCAATTCCTTTTTTTTCAATTCCAATTCCTAGTCCAATTCCTGGAATTGAGTCAGGAATTGAGTTCAATTCCCATTCAATTCCGGAATTGACCCCAGCTCTGAATGATAGTAATAACAAGAATAATAAAATAAAGTATTATATAAAACACATTAATGATAAGGATAATATGAATAAACAAATAGTTGACATGAGATGGTGGTGTCACTTGTAAAAAAACATTCGTTAAAATAATTCAAAATATATTTAACCAAATCTACCTGATGCTAACAAGAAATCTTGGATCAATTTAAATATAGGTTATCAGACAATATACAGTATTTTTTTTGAGATTTGAATGAATCATCTGGTAAAATTTGCTTTAATGACTGATGAGGGACAGCTTAGGATGGGCAATGGGACAATGAATGTGCAACATCCTCTCTCGTTGCTCCACATTTGTCACACGACATAATATCAACAAAGTTGTAACTGGGACCGTTGAAAATTTAGGTCGCTCAGCCCAAGTCTTATACGTGTGTTATTGGCAGCTGCTTTGTATAGCTGTTTTGTATAGACGAGGAAAAAATGAAGTCTGTGTCTCATTGCATCGGCAAAACAGCAATCAAAATTAATAAGGTGGGGTGAGACCTCGTGACATTTTAAACAAAATACATAGCTTGTGATTATCTCGCCTTTCTTTGAGCGGCAACCACACCAGCTCATCTAACAATAAAATATTTCGGTTTGTGTGCGTTGACCTCTATAAAGCCATTCTCCACCTTAATGCATTTAAAGATGAGGTCCACTGTGGATGAAATAAGTGAACACTTGCTTTTCATTGTGATCGAAGGTGGAAATTAAAGATTTCGCGCTCTACAAAATTCCGCCCACCTTTTCTAGAGAGGCGTAGGAGTTTATTTTGAAATAAATACCTTAAAGTACCTTTTTAAACTACCTTATTCTACCTAAAACAATTGTCAAACCTTACTTGCCGAAGGATGGTCATGAAATCATGGATTTGGACCCTACTATAATGTTTCTATGTGTGCATATATATTTTCCCCAAAGTGTTGATTTGAAATTATTATTAAAAATTGTCTGTTATTATACCCGTATTCTATGCGACATGCCTGTATTTTTGTAAATCTAGGGGGCTCAAGGCAAAAAAATATTTTATATATTTCTAGATATTATAATTTATTGTCAGCTTGGACATACTTTTTATGCGTTTTTTTAATACGGCGCTAATCAGTTGCATTTTCGGTTGTCGTCATCCCATATGAGTCTAAACTGTTAAGGTCACTGTATATGTGTGTGCACCAAGGAATAATATCGGCTGCAGCGGCATTCGAACCCGGTACCCCCAGGTTACTAATGAGCTATCATGGCGCCACTATATATAGATTTATTATTATGTCCAGCACACCCTTGTGAAATATTAGGACAAATATAGGATTGAAAATAGCAAATAAGAACCCTGTAGTTCTGAACATTATTGATAATTTTATTATGTAGCCAGATAATGAGATAATGAATAAAAATTTAATACGTAGCCTACAAGAATTTTATTATTCAACTGTAATCATGGTAATCAAGGTGCGTGAAAACATACAGTTGTAGTCCTATTTCTGTTTAATATTATACTTATTGGGATAGATCACACCATATATTGTATAGTCCAATCCTAAAAGGCCTACAATAAATAATGCGGATATTTTGGGATTAGAACGCCGAAATTATGACCACATGTGATAATATATTATTTACTGCCATCATAAACTATTCAGGTTCAGGGTTATCAACCAATGTTTTCTTTCGAGAACGAATTGGATACCAGGGCTGAATGGTGATCTCTGCATCACCCAGAACAAACTTGTACATACCATATAACAAATACGGTCATTGTTTTGTGCTTGCTGGGGATTTAATCATCATTTCATCAATTTGCGGCTAGAGGAATATAATAATAATATATCAATCTGGGATAGTTTTAGCTGAAAAGAACAAATATGTCATTTTTAGTCCTTAGATTTTTAAAAATGAAAGAAATTTATTTCACAGTCAGTAGTCTTTATGTCACAGTGTAGCCTATTACATAAACGCAGGGGATACAGCGAAACGTGGCGGGGTGACAAAAGGCATGGTGTGTATACCCCTACCGCTCAGCCTATCCCAAACAACAGGCTGCAGTACGTTATCCACTTGCAAAAGAAGTATCTGCTCACTTGTAAAGTGAGCAAATACTGCCTTTTGCCTGTGTTGTTTAAATGTACATACAGACAATGCGTTACCACATGGTCGCCCACAGCCAATGAGCAGAATTTGCCATAAATGGACACTTAAGAGACGCCGGCCCAGCATTGAAACAACACTGGATGAATGTCACTTGTTCATTGGTCTGTCACATATTTGGAATGGTCTGACCCAGATATAGTGTGTGTGATTGTTCAGGAAACACTATCTCGTCCAATCGTGTGCCTAAGATGTAGAGCACCACCATTAAGAATTTTTTCACCACACATGTGGCTAAGATGCTATTAAGACCAATGGTTAGATTTTCAAAGGCAATATATATCATTGCAAAATATTGTATCGTTATCATAATATATTTGCTTTGAAAAGTAGAACATGTGCTAGCTTTGCCCAGTTTCAAACTCTCATTGTGACAATTTCTTAAGATTATATTGGCCTAGTTTGATCCCAAGGTAGGCATTGTTCTCAGTGACATCTATGGGCTATCTACAGGGTATACCCCAATGGCTCAACACACAGCCCCAAAACTGGAGACACTAACTGTCTTAAAATTGAGGACGAAAATCTTAATAACTTAGCAAATACAGAATTTTATGCTTATTCAGAAACAACGTTTGGTGGGCCTACTTTAGGCTATGTTATGACAGAAAACTGGATCAATGGGTGTTGTGGCTTAAACGAAGATGTCGGTGATAGTCATTGGGACGCACGAAAAATGGCCACAAAAAAACAGTGCCCAGAATCCATTTTGTGAACCATATTAAAACATTATTGGAATGAGTTCCAATAATGTAAAAAGTGGGAAATGAAATTAAAAAGTAGGATCAATGAAACTTAAAAAAAGCAAATGAAAATAGTGAAAAGTGATATGTCTATTAACCCTTTCACACCGGTACGAGCTTTAAGGGCTGGTAAAATATGACATCACTTTTCCCATGCCCGTATTTTAAATTCACAGGGCCTTTTAGATTGACATAATGCATTTAACATGGTATAATTTCGGCTAGAATTTATTGTGCAAGGTAGAATTAGTTTGGTAATATATCTTTTTTATATATTTACCCATCTATCCCATCCGTATCTCAACTTTTATTGTAATAACCCCTTGACTCGCAGGCCTAAGTGCATGCCAGCACCCAAGGATAATGGCCGCCATTTGATGGAAATATGCAGTTTTTTGGTTACTAAACAAACATGTATTAACAAAGTCGTTTGCAACACTTGTCTATACCACAAATATTTATGGTAGTCATAAAAAGTGTTTTTTCTAATTATTATCACTTTGACCTTGAAATGATCTTGACTCAAGGTCACTTGGATGTGACCTTGTCAAGGTACCCGGGGTTGTGCTTCACAGGGGTACTGTATCCCCGTGAAGCGCAACTCCACAGTGGGACATATCACCCTTGTGATGTCACCTTGGAAATCTCACATGCGTTTACGACCCCCTCCCCTTTGACCCCAGTATAACAATAACCTACTCATGCATTATTGAGCTAGGTGCCACCTCGAAGGGACATTAATGACATGGGTTTTTCAACCCTTATGAGGTGTTTTTTGCCAAAATAGGCTAATATATTATACAAAATGGCCGCCAAATTTTAGTAAAAATGATATATTAGCCATTAACATTCTTTGATATAGGTGTATGACAGAAGCCATAATATACCCTTGTCGAACTTGTCAACATGTGATTATAAGACCCCCCCCCCCCAAAAAAAAAAAATGGCTGCCGAAATACGGACAAAATGGCGGCCAAAATCGCAGATATAGTAAAGGAAATGTGTACTGGCTATATATGATTAAGTTACACAAGCTTAACTATCACTGAGGTTCCAGAAGTAACAACTGCATCTTAGCATGCAACATAAAGGCATATTTTTATTATAACAGATCTTAAAAAACCCTGCTAAAATACGTGAAAAATGGCAGGGAAAATGGCGGAAATTTAAGGTTTTTATTTTGGCAATACAGTATATGATTTAAATTTACCTAAAATAAATTATTAGCAAGGTTTCATAAGTAACTGCATCTTAACATGCAACATTAGGACATGTTTTTACTATAACAGATTAAAAACAAAATAGCTGCTGAAATATAGGCAAAATGGCGACCAAAAAAGGCTTAACTGGTAGAATTTTCTTTGTATTGGCTATAGAAGATTTAAAGCCACCCAAGATCGACTAGTACCGGTGAAAACGCCCAGATTACCCCCCCCCCTTGACTGGACTATACCCGGCCAGACTATACCCCGTTCCCAGACTATTCCCGAGGGTATACTCTGGGAGCTCCCAGAGTATACCCCACAAGCCCAGACTATACCCCACCAGATTCAGTGTGGGGTATAATCTGGACGATAGGGGTATACTCTGGGAGATATCATATATGACTTACAATCAATTATCGATATAATATCTGATCGTAATCTGGCATAATTCATGTCTCATGTATTAACCCTCTGAGGACTAGACTATCTTATGTCCTCTATGTTAACTTTCTCATGGCTAGAGTATAATATGTCTGATGTATTAACCTTCTGGTGGCTAGAGCATCACATGCCTAATTGATTACCCTTCTGAGGACTAGACTTTCATATGTCTCATATATTAACCTTTCGATAGCTTTATTATCCTCCTGGGGCTACAGTATCACATGTCTTACGTGTCCACCTACTCTAACTAATTAATTGGTGTGCGCCGCACACCAAATAATTCAAATAATTAATTGGTGCGCACCAATTAATTATTTGGTGCGCACTCAGTTATACACTGAAAGTCTTTGGTTCACACTAAATAAGTTAATGCATGAGACAAGTGATACTCTAGCCACCAGAAGATTAAGATGGGAGACAATTTTAGGATAGTCTAGCCCCAGAAGGTTAATGCATGAGATATGTGATGATCTAGTCCCCAGAGCGTTAATACATGAGACATGTGATACTCTAATCATCAGAAGATTAATATAGGATGCATGTGATAGTCGTGCCCTCAGAGGGTTAATACACGAGCCACGTGTTACTCTAGCCTCCAGAGGGTTAATGCATACGACAAGTGATGTGACAACCATCATAGACCGGGAGCCACCCGTAACCCCCCCCCCCCTCCCCCCCTGGGGATTTTTCACGGTGGTTATTTTTGAAATCTCTGAATATTGACCTATTGAAATCCGGTTGTTTGCATTCAAACTGTTGGGGCTAAATATGCTAAAATATGCAAATTAGGCAGTCATTACCAGAAATCTAGTTGCAAGCAATATCTCAGAAACTAATCAAGTTATAATCATAAAAATAGTGTCTACCATACGGTTTCCATGGTCAATGAATGCAATAAAATATATCTAATTAGGATCAGAATAATAAATTAGCATAAAATATGCAAATTAGGCAGTCATTACGCAAAATCCAGTTTCAAGCAATATGTCAGAAACTAATCAAGTTAGAATCTTAAAAAAATGTCTACCCTATGGTTTTCATGGACAGAGATTGCAATAAAATATATGTTATCAAGGTCATGAACACATATTGGCATAAAATATGCAAATTAGCTAATAATAAGTATTATAGAAAATCAGGTTTCAAGCAATATCACAAAAACCAATCAACTGTAGAGTAAAAAATAAAATGTCTACACTCCCATTTTTGTGGTCAATCTTTCATTTGAAAACATTTTAAGAGTTCTGAAATGCCCACATTACATGTAAAATGTAACATTTCAACTGGTAATTGTGTACACACATGTAGTTAAGGCGTTGTGAAATAGAAATTCGTATAAAAAGACAAAACTCAAAGACGTACTATCGCCAAACACGACCTATCACTATGCCCCATAACCTCTCAGCTAATACCCATGACCAGTTTAACGTTTATTTTTCATATTTTAATCATTAAATACAGCAGTAGACCCTACTTTTTCCTTTACTATGTTAAGGTAACCATATAAACCGGATCTCGTGGAAGGTACTTTTAATCAAAATGACACCTATCTGCTGTATAATTATTTTGGTTTGGGCAACTATACATACGATAATACCAAAATGTTTTTTTTTTGATTTTCTGATTTTTCAGAAGTCTATGCTTCTTAATTACAGTTCAAATAATATGGAAAAGTTAATTTAGAACATAATGTTGATAAAAGGTTGCCCACATATCCTGCTAATCTAGTTACCAAGCGTCGAAATATGAATATTAGGAATATCAATATGTATATTAGGGATATCGGGAATTGAAAATAAACACATCGCCCGAACATATCGTGCACCTTCTGATTGCCCGAAAACTATGGCGTTCGTTTTTTCAGACAAAAGCCTCATTAGGAACATGGTTTTGCATAATTATTAGAAAAGTTACGTACACTAATCTATGTATACTAGCCGGTGGTAAGTTATTTAGAATATTAATAAAAGACATAAACGTTTAGACCTATTCACCAGCACATAGCGGTGTACCTAGCTAGCGTTGTACCTAGCGTTGTACCTGTTAATAATTGAAATATATCGAGACATGCTTTGTAGTAGGGTGCGACACGTCACCAAACTGGCTCCCGTAGGATTTGAATGCTAAATCTAATTTTTTTGCTGATTTTGGTTGCTTTGGGGTCGAAATACTACAAAATAATGGGGTTCAATTTTTTTGACCTCTAAAATTACAAAAACGGGGGGGGGGCGCTGACTCTACTTTTTATAGCTTTTTGCACCAGTTTCAACTGCATTGCATACTTTATTAATCAGACAGAAATAAAACTGGACCTCAGTTTGGGCTATATATATTTTTTTTATTGTTTATTGATAATGCCAAGGGTATATATATTCAGAGACTGTATGATAGCGAATTGACATCATTCGGAAATTTGCGGTAGAGGGGTACAATTCAAGAATTTACCCTTCTAGCGCAAATTTCTGAAGGATGTCAAGATGCCATTCTACAGTCTCTGAATATATTTACCCTTGGCATTAATAATCAACAATAAAAAACTATTATATACTCCTAACTGAGGTACAGTTTTATTTCTGCCGGATTAATAAACTATGCAATGCAGTTGAAATCGGTACAAAAAGCTAGCAAAATTAGAGCTAGCACCCCCCCCCGTTTTTGTGATTTTAGAGGTCAACAAATTTAAACCCCATTATTTTGTCGTAGTTCAACCCCAAAGCAAACAAAATCAGCAAAAAAAAATAGATTTAGCATTCAAATCGCACGGGAGAACATGTGACACCCTACTATTGAGTTGAGTCACATGTACTCGAAAACGCATCAAAAAGAAAATGATCTGTTTAAGCCCTTCGTAATTTCTGACATTATTTTATGCCCATACCTTATAAATGTCATTGCTATTATGAAACTATTCTTTTATCACCCCTTGGTTAAATATAACTGACTCGTAATTTAGGAGTTAAAGGGTTACTACATGTAATAACAAACTCATATTTGTTCTTTTAAGTTATTTTTTTATTTACATAGCATATCCCACTAACATAACTAGGGTGATTTTATTCTGTAATCCTTGGGATAAATAACTGGAGTTGAACAAATAGATACAACCTGTCTTTTCTGATATTAAATTTACTGTGTAAAATGTCCCATTAATAGTTCTTGTCCTAAAATCTTGAGTTAAAACTAGCAGATATTGAATAAATATATAATAAGGTGTCTAAAAATTATTGTCTTCAAAAAATCCCGCCCATGAGGAGGGGGTGGGGGATGTTTTTCATTTCTGGTTTTTATATACACATAGCATGAAAGACCTGTACTTTGGGATTTAAAGGGTCATTATATATTATGATGAACACCATATTTGCTATTGCTTTTTTATTTTCTTGTTACATAACATCTTCTAGTAACATAACTAGTGTTTATTCCATGGAACACATACCTGGAGTTAAAAAACTCTTCTAGGAAATTAAATTTACCGCTTAAAATTCAGGGGGTACATATGTTGGATGACCCGTTATTTTTTCCAGCCCCAATAGTTTGAGTGCAAACAAGCAGATATAGAATAGATTAATAATAAGGTGTCTAAAAATTATTGTCTTACAAAATCCCGCCCCGGAAGAGGGAGGTGGAGAGGGTTTATATATCTGGTTTTCATATATACACGTAGCTTAGGAGGCGTGTAATTTGGGATTTAAAGGGTTATTACATGCAATAATGAACCCCATATTTTTTTATTTAATTTTAGTTTCACATAACATCTTTCAACAAACTACTATTTAATTCTTGGAATAAATACCTGTAGTTGAAAAAATATATACAACATGTCTTTTAGTAAATAATAATCACCGCTTAAAATTTAAGGGGGTACATAATATGTTTGATGACCCAATATTTTTACCTGTCGCAATATTTTGAGTGCAAACAAGCAAATATTGAATGAATATTGAATAAGGTGTTCCAAAGTTATTGTATTCAAACATATCGCCCTGGAGAAGGGGGTGGGGAGGGTTTTCATATTAGATTTTCATGAAAACGTAGCAAACGATATGTGTAATTTGGGATTTAAAGGGTTATTACATTTATATTATAGAACCCCATATTCTTTTTTTATTATTATTATTCAACCCCATATTCTTTTTTATTATTATTTTTGTTTCACATAGAATCTTGTTTTGTTGTAACATAACTAGTGTTTAATTCTTAGAAAAAAATACCTGTAGTTGAAGAAATATATATACAATTTGCATTTTAGTAAATTATATTTATCGCTTAAAACATATGTTTGATGACCAAGTATTTTTTCTTGTTGCAATATTTTGATTGCAAACAAGCAGATATTGAATGGATATTAAATAAGGTGTCTAAAAATGATCGTCTTCAAATATCTTGCCCCGAGGAAGGGGGGTGGGGAGGGTTTTCATATTAGATTTTCATGTAAACGTAGCAAACGGTATGTGTAATTTGGGATTTAAAGGGTTATTACATATATTAATGAACCCCATATTATTTTATTTTTTTCATTTTCATTTCACATAGCATCTTTTTGTAACATAACTTTAAGTTTAATCTTTGGAATAAATACCTGCAGTTGAAAAAATATACACAAGATGAAATTGAATTTACCGCTTAAAATTCAAGGGGTCGCATATGTTCAATGACCCAGTATTTTTTTGTGCCCCAATATTTTGAGTGCAAACCAGTAGATATTGAATAGTCATATAACAAGATGTCCACAAATCACTGTCTTCAAAAATCCCCAGGAGGGGGAGGGTTTTCATAGCTGGCCCATGGTATATCAGGTTAATGCATGGAATATGTGATACTCTAACCATTAGAAGGTTAATATCAGAGACATCTGACAGTCTACCCCAGACGATCAACAAACGAGACATGTGATACTCTAGACATAATTATGGTAGTCTAGCACCCAGAGGGTTGAAACTTTAGACATGCGATACTCTAACCACCAGAAGGTTAATATAATGATAGTTAATACGTGAGATACTTGATTCCCTAGACACCTGATAGGACGGGGGCCCTGGTTAAAACTGCCTGCTTGGAAAGTCGGAGATCGCGGGTTCGAACCCCACTCTGGCCTTCAAGTTTCGAAGAAACAAAATGTTTTTCCCCACTTGCTCGTGAAGATTCAATATTGTGGGGAGCCTCTGTGACCAAGAGGTAGCGTGCTCGGCCTTAGACCGCCAGGTTACGAATTTCGAATCCTGTGTCTGGAGGGCAGTGTCATCTCATTCATCTCACCATCCTCAGGAGGTTCTCCTGGCCCAGTTTGTCCTATATGTGCACAAAGGTAGCCTAAAACCCCATTCATTTCATTTTTATTTAGACGCCAGATTGTTAATAAAAGAGACATATAATGATCTATAGCTATCAGAAGTTTTACATAGAAGCCATAGGATAATCCAGTCCCCAGAATATTGATGTCGGCCCCCATGAGGCATGTGATACTCTAGCCATCAAAATGTTAACATAGGAGACATGTGGTACTCTAGCCCCTAGAGAGTTAGTTTATAATTAGTTTAAATTTATAATTGATTGTAACCATATATAATATCTCCCAGAGTATACCCCTATCTCCCAGACTATACCCCACCCTGCATCTTATGGGGTATAGTCTGGGCTTGTGGGGTATACTCTGGGAGCTCCAAGAATATACCCTAGGGTATAGTCTGGGAACTCCCAGACTATACACCAGGGTATATTCCAGATTATACCCGGGTATAGTCCAGAATATACCCGGGTATAGTTCAGTGGGGGGTTAATCTGGGCGGTTACACCGGTGTGTCATAAGTAGGCCCTAACTACATCTTAGCATACAACATGTTTTTATCATAGCAGACCGAAAAAGCTAGCTGCTCACTATCTCAAGAGACCTTGCATGATAGTTGGAGCATTAATTTTAAATAAAGTGTCTGGTGTTACACGAGGACAACACATAGAATAACAAATTTTGTAGATCTGCACAATAAATAAATCAGTGCAAAATTGCATAACAACATGGATTTATATATATATATATATATATATATATATATATATACATGTATATATATAATCCACTTTGTATCATTTTTGCTCATTATCTCGAAATTCTTGCACGATAAACTGCCCTGTGTTACATAAGGATAACCCTTGACAAAGTTTGCTGATCTATATCAAATTAAAAATGGCTGACTGGCTGCTTTCGTGTTCGTTTCCGAACAACTCTTTCTAGTTAGTAACATATTCAGGCAGTTATGTATGTTATGTTTTTACTTGTGATTCGTACAGTAACATTGTTTGCAGGAAAGACCACGTAAGACACGAAATGCAATCATTTTCGAAAAAATGGCCGGAAAGATGGGGCTACTTGACAAAGGAATATGAACGGGTGTGTATCACAATGCAAAGTATCCTTTTGAAAGGTTAAAAAAATAATGAAAGAAAGTTAAGATAACATCAATTTTAAGATAGCCTACTTAGGGATGTTGCAAAGTTAAAATAAAAATTCAAAACATCCACAAAAAAATTGGAAGTGGGTCCAGGGCCATTTTGGATAGAAAATTGGCAAACCAAGAAAAAATCTTTGATGATAATTGGTTTTCAAAAAAAAAAATTGGATATTTAGAGTGAACTCTATCCAAAATTTTTTTGGATGTGCGGATTTTTTTTGCAAGGCCCCTTAATCACGATGCATACAGATTGTGGGCATTTTAATGAAAACACCCGAAAATAATAAACAATATTCTTCACAAAACAAAGTATCTATCTATCCCAGCCTTTGATGATATCAAATCACTTTTTCGGGTTGTTTTCGAAATCATTCATTGATATAACATTCTTTTGACCCGACGTTATACATTTAAAAAATTATTTAGTCTAACATTTACTAGATGGCATTAAAATGTTTTGTGTTTGCAGTGAAGACTGTATCGTTAGGGTGATCTAAATTAGTGACATTTTCCAGGCCATAAAGTTCGGCACTTCTCGGTTATAGCACCAAGACGTCGAAATGAGCTTGCATTAGAAATTTGCAGTATGAAAACGATACTTATAATGTTTTCTGGTCAGTCTTTCTATTTTTAGCTCCGGTTAGGCCCAGATGAAAACTGAAACGGATATATATGCCAACGAGATTATGAGATTACAGACGCTACCATACACTACGCGGCGTGGCTGAGCTTCATGTAGGCTCTGGTAGGCCCCAGTGGCGAATGTCTGTGACTAGTTGCTATGTTTTGATGAAAATAGGGTAATCCCCGAATTCAGACATTTTTGAAACGTCACTTCCCGGGATGTTTGCAGTATTGTATTTCCCCTCTGACGCATTTCCTATGACTTGACCCAGAAAATTATTCACCGGCCTTATTAACACAGGCATGAAATTCACGTGACTAAGGACCTTGGCCTCTACCCGGCCATGAACGAAATTGGCCTGGCTTGCCAGGCAACACAAGAATAGGCCTACCCCAACAATATTGCGAGATATTGGCAATGGTACTAAATCTGACATTCCACCGACTAATATTGAAACTAATGCAGCGATACACAGCTCACAATTTGACAGTGTGGGCCGTAATGGGCATTTATTGGCGGCACCACCAACAGTATACACCGCCATAAAAATAATATTTGTCCTGCATGGAAAGATAGGTGTCTTACATTGAGAACTGAAATTTATTCACTGGTAATGATTTGGTAGTCGGCCTAAAATCCACAGAAAATATATTAGGCCTATATTTTATATTGGTAGGCCTAATTCAGCAGGCGATCTGTGATTATTTAGGCGGGGCCTAGAACTTATCTTGAAAAATCTTATGGCCCACTAAAATTAACTTGTTGCGTCAAAAACAAAGACATTGCGTAAAGTGTAGCGCACAGATAAAATGATGTCGGGCCAGTTTTATTTTTTTGTGAAAATCCCGCATGTAGGGCCTACTCTTTGTAAGTCAGGCACTGCTTATTCTTTACAATTAAGTAAGCCTGTGTTTTGACAGAGTGTATCAATGCTCAAAAGATCGTGTCGGCCGGCGCTCATTAGGACACGAAATCGTCATGCATTCACTAAAAATGCCTGGTTATAAAACCATAATATGATGATATAGCCCAGGAACGTTAAATTAATGACAATTATATTGAATACAAATGTAGGCCTATAATTCACCATAGGCCTACTTTGTCTCTTTTTCATGTCAGATGGTCGTAATGAAAGGGTTAACTTGACTACATTGAGCGGGCATTGCAATAAATGACGTTATTCGGTCATATTTCAGGCCAAAAGTGTAAACAAGTGTAAACATCAGGAAATGTAAACAAGAACTCCAATGTTTAACCACCGAAAACCCCAACAACTATTGGGGATTTCTGAAAAATCTTAAACGAAAATCCACACAAGATGACATAGACCTATCCGATTTTTTTTTTTTTTTTTTGAAACAGCATACCGCCACAGTGACAAATCGATAGCAGCCTCCTTGAAAATAAAATAAGCAGTTGGAAAGATGAAAAGCCACCATTTAATATAAAGCAAGATATTGCGAACAACATACTTAGCGGCAATATGACATCATGTGAAATTATACATGCTTTGAAAAAACTAAAAAAAGGCAAACCACCTGGTATAGATGGCATATCACTGGAATTTATTGAAAGTGATATGATAACGTTCTTGCCTTTGTTGAAGCATCATTTACCAATATCTTAAGCACAGGGAATTACCCAGATAAATGGGTCCAAGGGGCGATCACTCATATCCATAAAAGTGGAAGTAAATCATGTGCAGATAACTATAGGAGAATCAGTGTTATGCCAGCCTTAGGTAAGCTCTTCGAATCTATCCTAGAAACGCGTTTGTCATACAAAAACGCAGTATGTATTGACGATGACCCATGTCAGGCTGGGTTCAAAAGAAATAGCAGGACCATCGATATTATTTTCATACTACAATCCCTTGTAGTCTCGCAAGAGGCCCACAAAAAACCCTTATATGCGTGCTATATTGACTTTACGAAAGCATTCGATTACGTAAATAGAGACGCATTAGTCTTCAAGTTGAAAAAACGCTTCGTTGACGGTAAATTCCTCTCTGTTATAAAATCTATGTTTACCAAGTCTAATGGCCGTGTTAAATGGAGAAATACATTTAGCAAACCCATTAAAAGCAACATAAATAATGTTAAACAACAAACTGAAGACAAACTTATTGACACTGGACTGAAAAAATCTCATGCCAGAATCAACAGACAAAACTTAGAACATATAACACCTTCTCGTTCTTTCCGAAACTCGCTACATATGTAAGTGATCTGACTGACACAAGACTAATCGCTGCGGTGGCTCGGCTTCGCCTCAGCTCCCATAATTTAGAAATAGAAAGGGGGAGACATACCAGACCCAAAACCCCTGTAGCTAATCGTATATGCCGACGTTGTCAGATGACTCAAGTTGACGACGAAATTAATTTCTTAATGCAGTGTAATATGTTCGAACTCGATAGAAAAGCTCTTCTCTCTGAGACTGGAAAATATATCACAAACTTTAATGCCCAATGCGATACTGAACAATTTAAATCTATCATGAGCAGCGAAAACAATGCAATAATCAACGCTCTTGCAAAGTATACTCATGTGTGTTTTGAGAAAATAGTAGTTTAACAACCTCTACACTCAAGAACTTGGCCAGGTACAAGAGCTTCCATTACTAGTGTTATACGTGTGGTGCTATTCAGCTCTAAAGCTGTGAAAATATGTGTAAATCATGTGAAAAATCATTTTTAGCAAGGGCGTCGTGTTCAGTTCATCGGTCTGCAGCAATTCTGATGAGCTAGTTATATTTTAGATTGTATATATTCAGTAATATTTTAATTAATGATGTATATATCTGTTCTTTTAATCTCATTCTAATTAACTTCATCATGTTAATGACATTTATCATGGTCAGACACCGGGCATTGCCATATATTAGATTATTTCACTTGGGATTATTCTTTTAAGTTTAGGGCTAGATTTATTGTTTTATGTTTAGGGGACGCTCCCCGTCGCCTGTGTTATTGGACCGGGTGGGACCCTAAGGAATTAGTCAGAGCTGCTCTGTCAACTGACTCTTTCTTTGAGGTCTGGGAGGTTTTCACTCCCAGTGTTAATATTTAATGATATGTGGAAATGTGTATTGGTGTGACCGAGAAGTGCTCAAATGACAAAGTATAAAGTGTGTAACATGTTAAAGATCATATAACTGTTAATATTGTGTTTAACGCTCACTAGACACAATGTAAACTTCTATATAATTCTTAAGTTTCTACGCTTTCCAGAGTGTCTTTTTTGCTGCCATTTAGAATAAGTTATAGTAGCTATTTCAACTCTGATTTTGGTGCGGGAAACATATATGTCCCATGTACATATACCATGATAATGCTGTATGGTGTTTGACTTTATTTTAAATAGTTATGATGAATATTTTAAATACTCTAAGCTTGTTTAAATGTGTAAATGGCAAGCCGGAATTTAAGTGTACATACCATGTCGATATATGTGATTCACAGAACTAACCATTCTAACCCCGCTGTACATATTGTATATATATATATATAGTAGGGTGAAAAACCTAACTTTCATGACCACTTTCTGGCTAAGATGTTTTGATGATTGATTTGATTTCCATGAACCTTTTAAAAAATATTTAGCCCCAGTGTCCCTCGCAAAAATCCCGGCATTTTTTTCTAGAGGCGTAAATCCAAAATGGCCGCCTGCGCCATTATGAAAAAATAACTTTTGACATATAAAAGCTACAAATATGTATAAATACACTTTTTTAGCTAATTCGACCACAAGGAATACATTTCTGACGTCAATTTAGTATTAAAACACATTTCTGACCCTAAAATCCGAGATGGCTGACAAATTTGGATCGAAAATCTATTTTTTAAGCAAAACAGAATTTGATCCCCTTGCAGGGTGGTATGAATACAACAGTTAAAATGCCTATAGATGAATGGATAGCTCTAAGTAACAATCACGAATTACAATAAAAAAATAATAAAAATTAAAATAAAATAGAATCAAAATCAGCACGTATATGTCGTATATAGGCCTCCACGGCGTGAAGCGAGGAGACAAGTATACTGAAAATATAATATATGTATTGGATTACACCTGCTTCCAAGCTATGTTCTAAATCCTCAGATTCTGATAATTATGTCATGCTCTTCTGTTTACCATCATCTGGTTTTATTTTCATGCCAGCTTCACCTAGCCTTTCCGAGACGAGCCTGAGGTGCATTTCTGCTGTGGTCAACGATAAAATGATAAAAGCGGGTGTAATCTAGATTTCAACATCACCATGGGCAGCGCCAGTCACATTGACCCCCAAAAAGATGAATCATCCTGCATCAACTACTGTAAGCTTAATGCGGCCACGGTAAAATACTCAGACTCCTACTGCCTGCCAAGTTCTTTTCGAGTTTAGATCTCAAAAGGGGATACTGGCAGATTCCAGTAGCACCAGAGTATCGATACAAAACAACCTTCTCTTGCCATATCGGCCTATAATTTGAGTTCATGCGAATGCCGTATGAACTGGCCAACACTTCAGCCTCTTCCAACGCACCATGGGCAGGGGCTATATGGACAGGGGCTACATGGACTGATCAGTGTTGCTTTGTCTCCATTAATGATATAATCATATACAGCAGAAATGCACCTCAGGCTCGTCTCGGAAAGGCTAAGTGAAGCTGGCATGAAAATAAAACCAGATGATGGTAAACAGAAGAGCATGACATAATTATCAGAATCTGAGGATTCAGAACATAGCCTGGAAGCAGGTGTAATCCAATACATATATTATATTTTCAGTATACTTGTCTCCTCGCTTCACGCCGTGGAGGCCTATATACGACATATACGTGTTGATTTTGATTCTATTTTAGAAAAAAAATGCCGGGATTTTTGCGAGGGACACTGGGGCTAAATATTTTTTAAAAGGTTCAAGGAAGTCAAATCAATCATCAAAACATCTTAACCAGAAAGTGGTCATGAAAGTTAGGGTTTTCACCCTACTATAATATATTGCTATGACAAATAAGTCAGCAATGACTTGAATTTTTGTCAATAAAGCATCTATCTATCTATCTATGTATAATTTATATCAATTTGCATTGCCTTCAATCGCCAAGGCCAAAAATCTATTTAAAAAAAAACGAAATTTGATATTTTTGGCGATAAATATCTTAACCAAGGCCTAGTTACTATATTGCGTAAGATAACACTGACTGCAGCAACTATATATGCGTAAGAAAACACTGACTGCAGCAGAGAGGGGTGGGAGAGAGGGGGCTAGCACTCCCGCGACAAACTGACACCGGCAAACTGACACCCGCGAGAACACCTATCACAGCAAACACGAGGCATTGACCCAATGTTGTTCTAATGTTGGCACGACGTCTTCGACGTCGCCACGACATAAAAACAAATTGGGTCAATGCCTCAAGTTAACTGGGTTTGGTCACAGCCGATCATCAAAATCGAGACGTTGACACAATGTTAGCCAATGGTGGCCAGCCGTTTACAACACTGAGCCAGCATTATCCCAGCATTGGTCCACCAGTATATAGGCCTTAACGCGATAAACGTTCATCCAATGCTAGCTTAATGCTGGCCCATTGTCTATGGCAATGGCTCAGCAGTAAACCAGCATTGGCCAAACGTCTCGTTTTTGCAGGGAACACCAGCAAATTGATACACTGACACAATGTTGGTTCAATGTTGGAATAGTGTCATAAATGATGGCACAATATTTACCCAACAGTGGGTCAGTGGATCATGTTGACTGCCTAGAACCAGCATGACATAAAACGCTTCTGCTAAAGTATCTGCTTATTTCACAAGTGTGCAGATACTGTCTATTGAAAGTGCGTTACAAACAAGAAGGAGGCAGTGACATCAGCGTAAAGGAAGTATATACTTGCTTTACAAGTGAGAAAATAGGCCTTTGGCAGCGCTATGGCAGGAAGAGCCAGTTAACATGCAGTTAATGTCTAGTTTACCAGGGAGACAATTATGCCTTTGACTTTGCACAGGAAGAACAGATGTTAACGGATGTTAACGACAGACGTTGTCTTTGAAAGTCAGCCTAAAAATCATAGAAAGGAGTCGCTATATAGCGGCCACCATTTGCTGTGTTTAAAATTTCGCGGTGGCACCCCCTTCGTGGGCACTCTTGTGGCAGGCTGCTGCGTCCATCCTCGAGTCACGATATAAATATAATACCCCTCAGAGTGAAATTCTCACTCCTTTTTTTATTCTCAAGTTCGTAATTCATCTCAATCAACTATTTGTTATCTTATAAGCATGCATATATCTTCAGATAATTGCATTTACTTGTGTTGTACGTAGATGAATCGAGAGCTGACTGGTAAGGTACACAAGCCTGCATCAGATCTGCAGCCAACTTCACCCATTCCAAGAAAACACCACGACAAGCTTGATAATTTCAAACTTCCACCCATAGATGGGGCAGTTTCCAAGCGTCCTTTTCCTTTACAACAGCCCCAGCTGATCGGATGGG